>OVBE01008469.1:0-10422 GCA_900406425.1 Iberis pinnata | reverse complement strand
AAAAAGAAAAAAAGAAAATCAAAGCCAGAAAAGAGAATATTTAAGCATGTCTTATAAGGATAAATCAATCTAGTAGATACCTTGGGGTTTGAGCAGAGAAGGACCACAAATAGATCCAACCCAGTTTCCACAAAGATATGGATTGCCAACGAAGCTAAACGAATGAAAATGTTTTTGGTTATACATATGTCAACATAGATTGTATGATGAGAGACAATCAGAGAGCAAACTTCATACCTGGCTGGTGCAAAACGTGAGAAGTTTTTCATTGGTGGAATAATCCCAGATAGATTGTTGAAGGATAGATTCCTAAAAATGTGTACGGAGAATAAAAGACGTTAGATTCTTACACTTCAGTAAACATTCCTATAAAAAGTAAGTACTTACAAACTGAGAAGAGTGAAGCAGTTTGTAAGCTGATCTGGAATTCTCCCATGAAGCTTATTGTTGTTCAGGATTCTGCACAAAAATGTATTAAGTCTACTATAGATATAATGCAAATCATGAAGGCCATATGGTTAAACTTACAAAGAGTTTAAGTTCTGTAATTGGCCAAGTTCAATAGGAATAACTCCAGAGAGAAGATTGAATGATACATCACTGCAGGTAAACCAAAGAAGTTGGTAAATGTATGATCTTGAATTTCCATATAACCAAATGAAGCAATTTTGTGACTTTACATCATCTGAATGCTTCTAAGGTTTCCAAACTCTGCAGGCAATTGTCCACTCAGATGATTTCTGCTAAGATTTCTATACAATTAAACAGATATCGCGGTTAAAATTAGTTAGATTTTAATGTGAAAGCCTGATAAGTTTACAATTTCAGAGGTTGGAGACTTACAATATGAGAAGGTGTTCTAGATCACCAAGGGTTAATGGTATAGAGCCTGAGAAATTGTTGCCAGATAAATCTCTAGAAACAAAAAATAATGTATCATTAGTTGGTGCAAATTTGAACTTGAAGAATTAACCAAAGGATGGAAACATACAGTTTGTCAAGATTGATTATATGTCCAAGCTCAGATGGTATTTTTCCCTTGAAATTGTTCGACGAAAGATTTCTGCATTGACAGAATTCAACAGTTAATAATATGTTAAGAGAGGTATAATGTTAACTGAAACTCACAGATAAGTCAAGCTTCCAAGATTGCGAAACGCCATTGGTATAGATCCATTCAAGAGGTTCCCATGAACATTGCTGAAATTAAGTAGAGCAGAATTAAGGACTGAATCAGTAGAGTGAAGCATAATTTCAATAAAATTCAGCTCATAGCTTACAATTGATTCAATGCTGAACATGAACTAATGTTGGATGGTATAGGCCCTACCAAAAGGTTGTTGGCAAGATTGCTATCATGTTGAAAAGTGGATCATTTAAATAAGGATTTTACAGTAATATTTCAACAAATAAAGAGAATAATCTTGAGAGCATTAGAAAAAACTAACAGTTCAAACAATTGCTCTAGCTTCCCAAGCTCAGGAGGGATTGATCCCACAAGTTTGTTGTTGTTTAGTTGCCTGAGAAACCAGCAAATGAAATCAAATAAGTGTTATGGAATGCAAAACAATGTAAACAGATTTGAAATTAGAAACAAGCTCACAAATAGCTGAGTCGTGACATATTCCCAAGCTCAGGTGGAATTGGACCAGTGAGCTTATTACCATGGAGATACCTATTCAACAAAAAAATGTGTTTACACATGCCATACACGGAACATATGAAGCATAATGTAATATGCACAAGAGAGACTCACAACTTTCCGGTGAATGATAGATTGCCAAGTATAGGTGGGATAGGACCAACTAGCTCATTGTCACTTAAATCCCTGGGAATTTTGATTAGGTTTTGTACAGTCAGATGTGCCGAAAACCGATATTAGTTTGGCAATAGTTACTGAACTTACAAAACAGCAAGAGCCTGCATTAGTCCAATAACTTCAGGAATTCTCCCTGACAGTCTATTACCTTGTAGAGACCTTCAAGAAAAATAATACACCATTCAGTAACCATGAAGATAACCTATGGTTAGAGACACATAATACTCACAGAGTAGCAACTTGGAGAAAGCCTATATTGTATGGAATCTCTCCAGTTATCTGATTATAAGATATGTCCCTGCAAAATCAAAAGACATGAGTCCACAATAGAGTTCAATGCTGAAAATCTGATGTCTTTTTATAAGGAGAGAGCACATACAGGATTTCGAAGCTTGTGCAATTTCCAATGCTCTCTGGGATAGTTCCAGTTAGATTATTGCCTCTCACATCACTAAAAACCACAAAAACACAAGTAGAGAATCTCAGACTCATACAAAATTATAAGGACAAGAGTGATACAGGACTCCGAATATGGTAAGAGTATGAGATCCACTTACAAGTACCACAAACCAGTTAGCTGACACATATCAGAAGACAACGTTCCAGTCAACATGTTCCCACGTAAACCACTGCAGAGGGAAAAAAAACATTAGATGGAGAAAAACTTCACTACTATAAACAGTAGAGGTTTGAGAGGAAATGACCAATATGAACTTACAGATACTGTAAAACTTCATTCCAATAAAGTAGCCTTGGTATCTCACCTGTAAGATGATTGCCTGCAAGATCACTGCAACAACATGATTAGAAGATAATTGAATGATCAGATGATATAACTAGAGAACTCACAGTCTTTTAAGGTTTGGGATCTGAGTCAATGTTGCGGGTACTGGGCCAGTAAGCAAATTGTTCTTTAGGTTCCTGATATACCCACAAGTTGTAAGGTTTAGAAAAATCCACTTGAACTCAACAAAATCAAACAAGACAAAAGTGAAACTTAAGATAAAAAAAAGGTAAAGAGTACAACACATACAAAGTCTCAAGCAGCTTGAGCTTAGAGATTGAGAAGGGTATGTCTCCATCTAAAAGATTATCAGAGAAATCCCTGTACAACAGAGACCATTCAAATCAAATCTCAGACTTGAAAACTTGAGAACTTTTCAAGTACGTTTTATTTATAAGACTTACAGATAAACAAGAGAAGCACAGTTTCCAATCTCATCTGGAATTTGACCAGCCAATTGATTTCCTTGCAAGTCTCTACAATGGAACAAAGCCTTTTTAAACACAATCTACCACTTTCTAAATCCAATTCCACATAGAAGAAAAAAAAAACAACTTTACATTGATTGCAAATTCCGAAGATCTCCCATAGCTGGAGATATCTCCCCTCCAAGATTCAAGTTGGACAAATTCCTTCAAAGAAACGAGACGAAACTATGAAGCCCTGTAAGAGAGTCTAAAAAATCAACAAGGTGTTATTGAGTGAAGCAAGATTCTTACAGGGAGACAACAGATAAGCTAACGTTGTCGCAGATGACACCTCGCCAAGAACAGAAGTCAGTGTTGTGAACATCATCCCAATCCAAAAGCGTATTCACTAAGTTGCTGAAAGAGCCTTTAACCGCCTTCAAAGCTTTACCTGTAGATTAAAAATACAAACTTTATCTTTAGTTAACTACTTACTTCAATTAGAATACTTAAATATTTGAAAAGCCAAAGCCTGAGTCAATTAGTTAAACAAAATTTTTACAGCTTTCTTCTTTAAGACATAAACTAGGGATTTGTAAGCTTCCAATTTTTTATTTTCTAGTGACGCAGAGTGATTTTTGAAGAAGAAGACAAAGACAAAATGCGATCTTTTCAGGGTTATGGAACAAGCATTCTTCTGTTAAGTAATCATGATCAAATTTCTTGGAAAAAGAGAGAAAAAATAGCATATTTTGAAGAACAAGCCAGAGCTGAGTATTGGGTAAGTAAAAAGCTTTCAGCTTTAACACTCTTTCTTGCGGAAATCAATATGTCTCTTCTAATGATACNTGTTAAGTAATCATGATCAAATTTCTTGGAAAAAGAGAGAAAAAATAGCATATTTTGAGCCAGAGCTGAGTATTGGGTAAGTAAAAAGCTTTCAGCTTTAACACTCTTTCTTGGGGAAATCAATATGTTTCTTCTAATGATAGTAGAGAGATTTTAGAAACCAAAGATTTGAGTCTTGGTTTTTTTCTAACACACAAGAAAAAAAACAAATCTTTAAGAAAGATCACGGGAAAAGACAAAACAAAACATTCAAAAAGAGTGGGAAACCTTCGTTGCTCAAAGAAGAAGCAACACCAAAAAGAATCAAAACCACCATCGCTAAACACTGCATTTTCTGCTTCATTTTTGTCTATCTTCTCCTCCTTTTTCTTTCTTTTCAGGGTAATATAAGCTAGATGAAGTTCTCTAGTTAGAAAGAAACTGAAAAGAGAAAATTCAAAAACAGATCAGAAGAAACGAAAGTTGAGGATTGTAGTGCCATTGTTGGAGTTGGATAGAGAAGATAAGGGAACCAAAACAGGCGATTAGCGTGAACTGCAAGAAATGCAGAGCCAGAGATGTTAAGGAAGAGAGAGATGATGAGTGAGATCATGTACAGAGTCTTTATAACTTGAGAGCTGAGCCCATGAAAGAGAAATACTAACACCACGACAAAATCTGTCAGATTGAAAAAAAGCTCAAAACTTTTATCATAAATTGGTTCGATTAGGTAATTTAATCCCGATTAGTAAGTAAGCTAAATCTCATAATTTTGAGCATTTAGGATTTAACCACTTCAAAAATATGACATACATATGCATTTAACGTTTGTGGTTAACGGAAAAGTAACGGCGTTAGGAATATTGAAAGGTCGACTTGACGGCGATAGGACATGCCTTGTAGACGCCGTTTTCCAATGCAGGAGTGAAATGAAACATTCCACTGTTGGAAAATATCCATTCACGCGCTTGATTTGTAGCGAGTGATAAAATCGAACGGTGGATAACACGTGTGCACGGATAATAAGATGGGACGAGATGTAGAGAAACTAGACTATGCTTTTTCTTGTGAAAGTTAGTTAATGCTTTGATAGTGATTGGCAAAACCGGTTGGACCGGGTTTGGTTTTTGTGGTTCTCTTTCTTTTCGACCTTTCGTTTTAAAACATAATATTGATTTTTTTACTATTGTATAGAGACCATGTCACATGTGAGTTTTTTTTATTGATTTCATAGTAAAATTTGTACGACTGAGACGAACAAATTTGGTGGAGTTGTACCTTGCAATAAATATAAGTAATTTTTTTATGAAATGAACAGTATTTATGGTGATTGCAATAAATGTCGAAAATGAAGATATAGAACTCGTGAAGTTGCTGGTCTATGTGCATAATAAAACTAAATGGAGATCGATGTCATAAGCGGTACGCTCCTTAAGATTTATAAATTGGTCGGACCAATATTTTTCTGCATTGGTTTTGCATCTTCTCTTGTACAGTTGTAGTACACTGTCTAATCCGCCTATCGGTCAAACTTTTTTTTTATTAACTTTAAATGTGATGTAGGAAGCCTAAATTCTTTAAATAAAATAAAATAGACTAAATAAGAGAGTTACTAAAGTTTGTAGTACACTACTGTCTAATTCTTTACATCAACGAAGACAATCAAGAAAGAGAGTTACTAAAGTTTGTAAAGGAGAAGAAGTTCATCTCACTAATTAAGTGTCATTCTTTTCTTAAATGAAGCAGCTAACTGAGTTATAACTAAACCAGCTTAAGCTAACAAACTACTACTTCCTCCGTTTCCATATATTTATAGTTTCATGTTACATACAAATAAGAAAATTCATTTAATTTTAAATTCTCTTAAATAAAAACCATATTTCAAAATAAATCAACCAATAAAAAATTATTTGACATAATTAATAATACAAATGATCAAAAAACATAAATATATAAAATATTTACATTGAAAAATGAAAACGATTTTTTTTTCTAAACAACAAATAAATTGAAAGAGAACAAATATTGAGCAAATATATCACTTCTATCTTCGTTCATTAATGCAAGTGGCAACCTTAATTATTTAAAGACGAACAACATGCTTTGCAATTTGTATTCACATTGTTTCAGCCTATTTTGAAAGTTCACTCCTATTTCTATGTAATTACTCCCTCTGTTTCATATTGTATGTAGTTTAAGATTTGTGCACAACTATTAAGAAAGNTTTGTATTCACATTGTTTCAGCCTATTTTGAAAGTTCACTCCTATTTCTATGTAATTAGTGGATTTTACAAAAAACACTGGGTAATTCGGGTCAACTGAAAAAAAAAATATTTGCATGGATACATAGATATTCCCTCTGTTTAGAATTAATTTNAATATAAAGGGTCAAAAAACATAAAAATACATTTAATTTTGCATTGAAAAGTGAAAACAACAATCTTTTTGAAACAAATTTTTTTCCCTAAAACTACTTATATTGTGAAACGGAGGGAGTAGTGGATTTTACAAAAAAACACTGGGTAATTGGGGTCAACTGAAAAAAAAAATATTTGCATGGATACATAGATATTCCCTCTGTTTAGAATTAATTTCTTTTTATATTTAATTCTCATAAATTAAGAAAAAATGTAATTCTGTTTTGTCTCTGATTAATATATCATTTTATTAAATTTTAATTAACGAGCTAAATTTATATTAAAATTTAAAAAATCTAGTTAAAATAAGATATTAAAATATAAAAAAATATTAAACCCTCAAAAATGATTAAAATAAGAAAGGAGTGAATGTTAGATAGATTTGCTCATAGGTTAATGTTGACCACAGAGTAATAACTAATGATCAAATCTATATTTTGGTTCTATTAAATGTTGAAAAAAAATTGGATGAACTAATAAATGAATACAAAATAGAGCCAAGTAAGAGTAGTGTAGTGTAGTTATAGGTTGAGCTACAAGCGTCTCTAGTTTCTATAGACTTTAAAGATGCATGGGTTTAGTTCAGCTATGACCTATGTGAGGACTATTACCCCCACAGCCACTTTTACTCAACTTTTTACCGGCTGTATTTTTCTCCATTTTATGTTCGTTTTTTGTTGCTACTGCAACAGTGTAAGTATTGAGGAGACAATACGTACATGTTTTCAGTATTCACACTATATATTATTAAATGGTTAATGAAGTACACACTTTCTTTTTGAACTAGATACACTTAGGCAGTGAATGGAAAGACAAAAGGCAGGACGTTTCATTGACGCGGGACGGTATAACATATATTCATCATTCAAAAGAATTTTTATACATTCTATTTTTTATAATAAAATAATGTAAAATATTATTTATACTGTGACGGAACATTTTTCTAATATAAATTGTAAAAACGCCTTTTACATTTTGACCACACCAATATTGATGTGGGACAAGGTTTTCAACATTTTTTTTGTTGCAATTTTTTTCATCTATTTTCTTTTTATTACAATTTAAAATAATATAATAACAGATAAATAAAACACATTTTTATAAAATTTTGAAATGTTAGTATTAAGGATGAACAAAAAATTCATATTTAAATAATTGAATCGAAAATAATCAAAATATTCGGTTTTGAACCCAAATTGAATTATGAAATAAAATATTTTAGTTTCGAATTTGAACCGAATTTTGAAATTATCCGAATAAATATAAAAATATTTTATTCGAATAACTGAAACCGAATCTTAACCGATCCGGTTTCGATTTAAATTTTTATCAGTTTCTTAAATAGTCACCTAAATATATTTAGAAAAAATTCGGTTCGTTTTTGGTTTCACATTTTCAATTTGATCCCATAGGTCACTTGATCGTTGTTTTTTTAAAAAAAATTAGAATTATGCAATTACTCCAATGAATATTAAAATATATTATCTAAAAACTCAAAACTATGAAGAAGAAAAAAAGAAACAACCAAACCAAAATTTTAGAAAATGTACTAAACTAGCCAAATTTTATCTGAAATCAACAATATTGTTATATTAAATATACCCTAAACCCTAAACCTTATTTTTTTGTCCATATTACACAAAATCCGAAAGAAACAAACCTAACCGAATACTTGAATTATGGTCTATGCAATACACAAAGTTATAAAAATAAGAATGCTTATGATTTATTGATTTATAATTTTAATTTTAAATTGTTTTTAAAATTTTAATGATTAAATATAAATGATCAAAAAAGTTTAGACCATATAAAATATATATTTTTAAAATTAGTCAAATATTTATTAAAAAATAATAAAAAATATTATATGTGTAAGTGTTAAACTTTTCTGATAAAAACTTATTTTGACATTATCCCTACCGCAAATTTTATTCACCATTCAAACATTATTTCGCACCGCTAATTTTATTATATCCGCTGTTGTTCCGCACCGCTAATTTTTTTTCCGCACCGCACTTAACAGTACTGTCCCGCTAATTTTTTCTGTATTGCACCGCTTAATTTGTTGTCACCATTCGAACCCTTAATTCCTTCTTTTTTTGTCAGCTAAGTAATATTGATAATAAAACTCGAATTACAAATCAAATCAGACGACCAATGTTAATTCACCAAAGACCATAAGAGGAAAATTATGTCCAAACAAAAAAACTTTAAGTTTAAACAATGGAAACGACAACAAAAAATCGAACCTAAAACAACGAGAGTTTAAAAACATTTGTCGACGCCCAAGAGCTTAAGAAGGCCACTGCAGTTTTAAGAGAGTATGGAATAAGAGCAAATGGATGAAATAACATGACTGTTGCAAAGTTTTTGGATTAAGAAAGATAATTATGCCGGGATAAAAGACTCAACTCATCCCTTCACTCTATACCCCAACCCCCCCCCCCCAAGAACCACACTACAAGAAATGAACCCGCAAATCCGGTTACAAGAGTAGCTATGTCACACCTTCAAATAAGTGTCGATCGTTGCGCACCCGCCTCTTTACCCGGAACACCCCAAGAAACGAAGAACAAAACCGTTGGAAGCATAGAAACAAGACAGGCAATCCAAAACCAAACAAACGAACCAACGATCTACTCATAATGCTCAAAATTTGTGAGAGAACTAAAAGACACCGCAACCACTGCTAAAGTAGAGGAACAAAACCAAAAACTTCAACACCGTAACCAACTATAAACACCAAGCAAAGGACCACGCATAAACAATCAAAGACATATCCACATCTAGCCAGCCGAAGGACTACACAACCCAAGACCGAGAGCAAAGCCTTTGCCAAAAAAAGAAACAGCCAAACTAGAGCCAGAGGACAAGATACAACCCCCCCCCCAATAGCCAAGACACCCACAAAGACCAAGAGGAAAAGAAAAAACTCCAAACTAGGGCTAGAAAGAAACTGAGCATAAGGACCCGAGCTCGAACCAGCGAAGACCGAAACACCCAACAACTGGCGAAACTCTACCGCCTAAAGATGAAAGCCGACGCACCATCTCAAAAACCCACACGCTGGAACTAGATCTAACGCCTCCGGGAGACGCCTTTTTAGGAGAAACCGTTGCATCTCATGAAATCGGTCTGTCACGACTGCTTAGATCTCGACGGTTGGGAAACTTGGACTAGAGGAGATCAGCCAAAAAATAGAAACAAAAGGGGAGACGACCACCAAGCACCATCGAGCTACTAATAACCATAAGAAAAAACCAAGCAGAGAAGACGGGTGTTAGGCGGGACCGGAATAAACCATCGCCGTCGTCGAAAACGCAACATCGATATAGAATTTCTTTAACCTCGGGAGTTGGACTAGAGAAGAAACAACATGCAATGAATGTAAAATAGATACAACTAATTTAAATTAGGTTGTGTGAAAAGAAGCTTTTCAAAACATGACATGGTTCTTTGTGGTACAAAAAAAAACAAAAAAAAATTTGTCTCCAAGTTAAAGGTTAGAAGTTAGTGTGTCCATCAGGGCTCGAACCTGCAACCGGGCGTAGGATGTCTGAGTCAACACCAGTAGAAAGCCAACTAGACTAAGGTTGCTCGGAAAAAATCTTATATGTTATTAGATACTACACATTTAGGCATATCACTTTTTATCAACTTTCTTATTAAACAAAGTATTGCGATCATGCAAAATACAAAAATCAATTCGGTAAAACGTCCAAAGTCTTAATATTTTTTTATTACAATTTTTGTCGCATGATAAAATTTATATTTGTTCTGATATAGTTGTCTTCCCGAGTGTTTATTTCCATTACTTTTTACTAAAATGTAAAATTTCTATAAGAAATGGTTAAGAGTTTTTAAGCAACCAATGCAAAAAGAAAGAAAAAAAAACAAGGTTACAATAAAGCTTTGAGAGCATAGAATGTGTTATCTTATTCAACAAATCATGAGGTTTTTCCAACGTTTCCTCTTCTTTCTAGCCGAGATTATGTTTCTCGCTTCTCTATCAATGAAATTAAAGATAACCCAAAGTGAAAAGTAAACTCTATTATGCAAGACATTGTTCCTCTGCTTCCATATTTAGTAGATTGTAGCTTGAGACGAAATTTTCCTTAATAGTGTCGGTGATGTTGGTGACGACGCGGACGACCAAGACTGCAGTT
>OVBE01008468.1:0-17166 GCA_900406425.1 Iberis pinnata | reverse complement strand
TATATATATATATTAAATTTTGGTTTTTAAATAATTTAATCGTTTTCCCAATTATTTTGAAAGTAAATGGTAAAGTACTGATCCAAAGAAGAGAGGAGAACTACGTCCTCAAATAATTGAAGCTATAATAAATATGTTAAAGAATTTAATCCTTACGCGAAAATGAAAGAGAATGAAAATGAAAGTTTTCATATGAGAATTGTTTGGAAAGGATGGAAGAATTTATAGCATGCCAATAGCTTCGGATGTTGCTGCCTTGATTCCGGGTGATTTTGTTCCAGATATACCTAGGCATGACTTTATTCTAGAAGAAAAGTTAGGAAATTTGCATAGGATAAACGAAACTCATGTTTTGTATTTGGGTTTAAAATATCCATTGATTTTTCCTTATGGAGAAGACAAATTTAGAATTGGCATAGAGAAAAGATTTAATGGGGAAAAATTCAATAAAAAGGTTAAAACAGTCAGTATGAGACAGTTTTACGCTTTCATAATTCAAACACTTTGGAAAAACATCTTCTGGTACGTGTAATTATAATATATTTCGATAGTTTGTATGTTATCATAACATATATGGTTGACCGTAACTTACATGTTCACATAATGTATACCATTAAGTTTCAAAAAAGAGGTTTACCACATGCTCACATATTATTATTTATAGATCTGATATATAAGTTTCCAACTTGTGATAATATCGAAAAGATAATATGTGCTGAAATTCCTAATAGAGATAAAGTGCTTGAACTATACAAAGTTGTTGAAGATTGTATGATTCATGAGTCATGTGGTTTGGCGAACCCTTCAAATTAATGTATGGAAGATGGGTTTTTTACTAAGAGTTTCCCGAAACACCATACATATATGATGACTATTGATAGAGACAGTTTTCCTATTTATAGGTGTTGAGATACATGATAATTTGTAGAGAAGAATGAAATTAAGCTAGATAACATGTATGTTATTCCTTACAGCAAGGAATTATTTCTATGGTATAAAGCTTACATAAATGTCGAATGGTGCAACCAATTTGGGTCAATTAAGTACTTATTTATACATTAATAAATGATCGGATAAAGTAACAGTTTTTGTCGAGCAAGGTAATACTTTTAATGGAAATCAGGTTATAAACAAAATAAAAGAATACTTTGATTGCAAGTATGGTAAACTTATCAAAAACTTATAATTTCATACTTTCTATATTGAATGACTTGTATTTAAAAGCTTTTATTTTGAATTTCAGATAAGTTTCCGCATCGGAAGCAGCCTGGAGATTGTTGAAGTTTCCGATTAATTTTCGCACCACACCAGTTGAGAAACTATCTTTCCATCTTCTAGGGAAACAATTTATTTTCTTCAAAGATGATGATGAATATGAGACTATCCTATCAAGGAAGTCTACAGAGACATCTATGTTCTTATCATGGTTTGAATTGAATAAGCTGAATCCTACAGCTAAAACACTAACATATGCTGAAATACCAACAAGATTTACATATGATAAGAATCATAAGGTATTCAAATAAAGGAAAAGAGGATTTTCTATTGGGAGGATTAACTACGTTCCACGTCATATAGAAGAAGCTTATTATATGAGAATACTCTTGAATATAGTTAAAGGTCCTAGAAGCTTTGAAAAATTGAGAACCTATAAGGACATAGTTTATCCTACTTATAAAGAAGTATGTTTAGCATGTGGTATTCTTGATGATGATAATGCTTTTGTGGAAAGCACAATCTCTGTGAGTTTTTTTGTTTTGCTGATACGCTTCGAAATCTATTTGATGTGATGCTTTTATATGCATCTTTGATGACACTAGAAGAAGTTTGGGAAAAGACATAGAAATATTTGTCTGAGGACATTGACCTTAAGAAACAAAATGAATTCGACAATCATAGTAATTTTTTGATTTATGTTCTTTAACTACAAGTTATTTTTTTCTTTTACGTAACAAGAATTTGATTTCTTTTTTTGGTTAAACAGATCTCATATTGACTGACGAAGAGAAAAAAAATTATGCCCTACAAGAGATTAATGAATTGCTATTACGAAATGGAACAGCGTTGAAAATTTTCAAAACTATGCCTCAACCATCACAAGAAAGCAGAGATAATCTAATCGGTTTATTGTTGATGAAACTAGCTATGGTTATCACTGGAGAGAAGATTGGGCATCGTGTTTTGATTCCTAAAGTTAGTATTACACCAACTTATCTTAAACTGCCATTTAAGATACATCGTAGACAATTACCATTGACTATTTCTTTTGCAATGCTTATTAACAAGAGTCAAGGGCAATCCCTAAAAGAAGTTATCTAGGGTGACATCTAAAAAATGTTTGAAGATTTTGATTGTAGACAAAGATGAAAAGTCACAAACTAAAACATCCAATGTAGTTTACAAAGAAGTATTTCAGAATTTGGAAAGGTGATTAAAAATCATAATACATTTGAACTAGAAAGGTAACTAAAATCACCTTTTATTTTTTACCATATAAAATATTCGGAATAAACTAATGAACTTTAGTTTTTGTTTTTAAAAACAGGTTGAGACGATAGGCGTTTATGAGAATAAGTTTATTCCAAGATTTCTGGAAGGTTTGAATTTTTAGTGAAAAATATATGTTTACGAGTTTAAGATAATTTGATTATCTGTTGTTGCAGCTTTCATCTGATTTTGGGTCAAGTTTTCTTTTTGTCCAACATAAACTCATTTTATTAACGCAAATCATATTGTACATTGTTAATAAGAAATGAAGGACAACAATTAAAAATGACACTATTAGATGAAGAGATTAATGTTTGTCTCGACAGTGTATCGACACATGAGTTGGACTTGCGATTGGTATGAGTGATGGAGAAGGCGTAAAAGAAAGATTTCCACATGTAGATGGTGTCCTGAATGAATTGGAGCCGTAAATTAAGCTGATGAGCATTAAGAGTTTGGACCAACTGTAGATTATAATTTTCAAATATGATGCTACGGTAACCCAAAGACCAAGAGCATTAGATCCCCCCCCCTCATAAAAGTACATTAGCTTCAGCTTCTTCAGTATAAGATCGTCCTTCAAATTTGCCAAAGCCGCAGTGCAAGACACGACCATGTTCATCACGATAATCATAATAACATATATATTGAGAAAATTTTTAACGAAATGAAAAACGTATATTATAATCAAATTGGTAAACTAAACATATCTATTATAAATCAGTACAAATCTTATTGAAAACAAATTATGATATCAGATTAGTTAATATTCTTACAATTTTGAATTATATTATTATATGTGGCTAATTTAAATTTTTCATGATAATTTAGATTGTTAAAATTTTGCTCAAAATATATGATTGAGTTAGAGTCTTAGAGATAATGACATCATTATTTATTAGCAATAACAACTAGCCGAAAATCATTTTACAATACAAAACATATATATTACATTCCAAAAGCTAGACACTATCATAATAAGATTTTAATCCATGAAATCAATACCAAAGTCAAGTTTGAAATTGATTTAAGTCAGGTTTGAAATTGATTTCAGGCAAAAAATAGTTATGTAAAACAGCATTGTCTGCATGTAACTTTGACGTTGATTAAAGTTGGCTTCGTTTTTGACTTTTTTATAATATCTAGCGCGACATCTATCTTAGCCGCTTTTAGTTTAGTTTCGTTGAGTTCTTATTTGCATTTTGATTGGTACTTCATGGTTAGCATGACCGCTTGGAATTTCATTTCAGTTGTCAACTTTGCTATTCTTATTGCTATATTATGTAGATCTTCACTTGGTTCATGACTCGGTGCATTATGTGAAATCGTTTCACTTGGTTCACTCGGATTCATTTTCAATATTTATGAGGAGAAGAAGATGGATGTTTTATGTTTTTAAGTTTTTCTTTTGACAAGTTGTGATGGTTTTAGGTTATGATATAAGAAGGCTATTTATAATATTAGTTTTTCATTTAACAGTTGTTTTTATATGTAAAATCAAATAATTATATGAAATTGTGTGGATAAATATTACTTTATTTAATTAATAATATAGATATTTGGTTTGTTGTTATATGTCAAATCAATTATTTACGATGAATGCATTAATTATTTTTATATTTATTTATATATTTTGTTCGGATATCTAATAGTATAAATAATTTTTATTAGTCATTAATTGATTAATTATTATATAAAATTGTGTATATAAATATTAATTTATTTAATTAATAGTAATATATTTGGTTTGTTGTTATAGGACAAATATATTATTTATGATGGATGCATTAATTGTTTTTTATACTTATTTATATATTTTGTTAGAATATTTAGTATTATGAATTTTTTTATTAGTCATTAGTGATATTTTACATATTAATTATTCTAAAGTATACAAACATAGCAAACTACAAACGAAAAGTTTTAATGTTCTTTTTAAATAACGTTTCCGAAAGATAATTTATATTACCTTATATTTATGGTTAGTTTATCAAGCTTATTTTTTATTTAAGAAGTTGTTAGAAGTTAGAGTTTCTTAACTTTGTTTTAAACAAAATTTTTTGTAAATTAGAATCTAACCTTTTCCAATCATTTAGGCAAGATTAGTTACGTTTTTACTCCATAAATACACGTTATGCCCATTTCACTATGAGAAAGTTGATATGACCATTTCACTATGAGAAATTAAATACAAAAATGTCAACTGCTTTTAATAAACTCATATTGAACGCTATTAAATTTTTATGGGCCTAAAAAACTTAGTGGGCTTGGTAAATTATATTTGGCCTGTATTTTAATTTTTCAAGCATTATCGAAAGTTTTTGTAAAATAAAATTTTATATTTTAAACTGATATATGTTTTTGATTGTTTTGTTTTTATTAATTAAATAATAATATTATGATTTTTAAAAGTTTATAGTCAACATAAGCTCAACAATTTTTAGAACATTTGCTAATAGACTATCTAAATATTAAATATAATTTTTCTCTAATAAATAACAGAATGAATTAATAATAAAAAACTAATTATATTATTTCAGAATATGCAGTTTTTATATACTAAGATACAATAATGAATAAAAACATTAGCCTATATTTTATTTGTTAAAAATATTAATAATATATACATATATATACCATATAAATTATTATTTATATGATATTGTTTTAATTAGTTAATCTAATTATGCATTTTAAGTTATTACTTATAGTTTTTGTAGATTGTAGTTTGTTATAATATTAATTATTTATTTCAATTCATTTGTAAATTAAATAGCTTAAATTTCAATTAAAAATATATAATGCGGTAATAAAGAAATAGATATAAAATAGTGTTGTTTGTATTATACTATATATTATGTAATGGATATTCATATACTACTTAGTTTAAGAATGCATATTTATAAAGATTATTTATTACCTGAGATAGTTTAGCAATTATGATTGCTTGAACCTCCATCTGGAAAAATGAAATTTGTACTATTAAACTTTTATGTAATCGGCTTAAAATATACTAAACATTTGAATAAATACTATCTTGTAAATAAATATTTACATTCGCTATTATTCGCGAATAATATGCATTAGACTAAATCCAAAGAAAAAACAAATTTATTAACAAATGTTTCTGATATAAACAACAAAGCTATCCATATCTGGTAAATGTTTAATTTTTTACTTCCAAAATATTACTTTCAGGTGTAGATAGATATTTAAAAATTATAAATCGAAATAAACTATAACATAAACTTTGTGATACTTTTATTTTTGTTCTCTTATTTGTTGTTTAAAATCAACATTTAACAGCATACATCAAATGCAAAAAAAAGACGATAAAATTATAAAGCTATAGGTTAGTTTACAGATCTGGTTTGAAAATAAATAATATAGTTTAGATATTACATTTTTTGTTGTTTAAGCGTTTTTATTCTTGAAAATCGTAGACCCAACTCCGATCATACAGAAAAACATCATATGAAAAATATATGATTAGAATAAAAAAGTAAGCCGATTGTACTAATCGGTATAAAAAAATCGTTAAATGGTTTAGGTTGTACCTTATATTTCTCTTGTTTTTATTCTGTTAGCCTCGTTTTCCGGTTTAATCGATTATAATAAAAGAACATACAAAATCTCTCGAGATCGCCTAATGCAAAGAAGGAGATAGAAATGAAACTTTTTTTGTGCAAAAACTTTTGTCGGTTCACGACCAAAAAAATGAAAATATCTAACACCTCATGGATTAGGTTTGGGCCAATTTGGGCTCCGTGTAATTTGATTATGTTTTTGATATTATTTTTTTGGTTTCCAAATGTTGAGATAATTTTTTGGGCTGAGAACATAATAGTTTGGATTTTAAAAATAGTAGAGAATAATAAAATACTTTTATCATAATCAAACCCAAATTTTAATTGGAACAATCTCTACATAATTTTTTGGGCTTCACATCATTTGGCTACAAAATATTAAATAAAGTCAATTATTTTGTAATAAAAAAAGTTTTTACTAAAAATAAACATATAATAAACTAAAATCAAAACAAATATTAAATTTATATAGATATCAAAATACGATTTAAAAAAAAATATATACTATATATTTATAATGATCGAATACGATTCATTTTTATAAAATATATTCTTAAAAAGTTTGATAAAGAACAAAATTTTAATGTCAGTAAAACTTTGATGCTCTCTTTAATAAAAATTCAAAAAGGAAAATAATTAATATTTTAATAAAATATAATTATTTTTTGATTAAATATCTAAATTAAAAAGAGATATATTTCCACGCGCATAACGCGGATTCGCAACTAGTATTTAGTTAAAGTTAAGACTTAACTCTTATCACATGTGTTAAAACTTTCAAATGACCCATTAATTTATATAATTTTCTTATCTACCATGATAATATTATAAATTAACATTTTTGAATGTACTTCTTTTACTATGAACCCAATAAAATAATTTCTAAATTCGGCACTATTTTCTATAATAATTTTGGTAACGTTTCTGATCTAGGGACTCCGAGGTGATCTTGGCTTAAACATAGGATTATTGATTATGTTAACGAATATTCAAGAAAGAGATCTAGCAAAAGCTATAAACAAAGTGAAAGGGGAGGATTTTGAAACAACTGAGACTAAATGACCTAAACAAAAGAGGATGAATTACTCGCAAAGAGACAATGCAAAGTCAGAAGCACACTCATCTTGAGCGTTATAGATCAAGTCCTTGAAAAGATAGTAAAGGAATCACCAGCTGCTAGTATGTTCAAGGTATTGGACCAGGCTCAAGACAGAAGGGACTCATAAAGCTACAAGGATGTGGTAAAACCAGAAGCACCCATATCAATCGCTAATCGTGATTACCTAAACATAGAACTCGGATACTCATAAAGAAGTGATATCATCTCATAATAAGAGGACTTATATATATCATAATCAGGTAATGGTTACTCCAAGACAGGTACCTTTCAAGAAGATTCAAGTGTTTAATGAGTTTATGATAGATATTGGCTTTAAGAGAAGTTATGAGGATCGATGTGTTTATATAAAGTGTGTGTCATGTATATGCATCTATATTATACTCTGCATAGATTATATTTTGGTAGCAAGCAAGGTATCACATGAGCATAATCTCTGAGCTGAAGGGTTATCTAAACCAAATCTTTGATATGAAGGATCTTGTTCGGCCAAAAGGATATTTGGTATTGACATTTCAGGAGACAGAAGGTTAGGAATATTCAAGTTATCTCAACAAATGTACGTGGAGAAAGTGCTCAAAAGTTTTGAAATGGAAGATGCCAAAGCTGTGTGCACACCATTAATTCACTACAAGAAAATAGATAATTAGCAACTCATTTTAACGACTACGCAGTCAGTTGTCAAATTTAGCAAATGATTTGCGACTGTTTTGCAACTAATTTACAACTGTCATAATTTAGTCGCAATTCAGTTGGTAAAATGAGCCCAAAACACGGATACATAAATAGTAGCTATTTTTTAACTAATTAGTGAATAGTTTATGATTCAGCAATATAGACGCTAAGTAGTCGCAAAAAGAATGATTTTTTTTGTAGCCGTAGATAAAAAAACATGTTAGTTGCAAATCAGTCTCTAAATTTGCAACCATTTTGCAACTGTAAATACTTATCGTAAAACAGTTGCTATTTGGTTGCTAATACCCACATGTTTATGGCGTTTCTTCGGTGTAACTAAAATTTGCAAATGTTTGTGCAGTAGCAAATCGGTTGCAAAATAGTTACAAAGCAATGGAAAATTAAAACATATATATACTACATGCAGGGTAGGTGTAACTAATAATTGACGACTATTTTTACAGCCCCAAAGCAGTTGCAAAATATTCACAAAACATTGGCAAATTTGTCAATATATACAAAGACAACCATGTCATTTTTATTTACACCTCCAAGCTACTAAGAATCTTTTCTATAATAAACAAAAGATGGCTAAAAATTACAATATTTGGAATTTTAGAGAGTGGATAAATAATCGGATCGATGAAGCTACCAGAAATATTACTGCTCAATTCGCTGTTTTGAGGTGGAGGAGTTCATGTATGTTGCAAGTAATTAACCGTTAATGCGGAGTAGAAGTGGTAAATTTTAATGTCCTTGTATTAGTTGTAAGAATACTAAATTTCTCATTGGACGTAAAATTTGGACTCATATATATATAATAGATGGTTTATGCCAAATTATTATGTTTGGTAAAATCATGAAGAAGAGTTAAATGTGGATTTCGATAATACAAATCATCATAGTGGTAGTAATATATAAGAAGCTTATCAAAATGATGATGATAGATATGTTGAGATGGTGAATAATGCATTTCAAAGAACCACAAATTTTGATAACTATGTTCATGGGAGTTTTTAAAATGTTGAGGAACCTAACCAAGAGGCAGATTTTTTTAAAAAAATGTTAGAAGCTGCTAAAAATCCACTCTATAATGGTTTGCAAGGAAGTCAATCACAATTTTCTTTAGCTGCTCGATTTATGAATATTAAGGCATATTATATTCCTGAGAAGTACATGGACTCATGGGTAGAACTATTTTCAGAGTATCTTCCCGATGGAAATCAATCAACTAGTTCATACTACGAGAACGAGAAATTAATGCGTAATTTAGGTTTCCTATTTTACACAATTGATGCATGCTTAGAAAATTTTATAATCTTCTGGAATGCCCGGCAGACTGCGGGTTGAAGAAGGAGAAATGGCAGGCCAAATTAATCAATATTATCATATTTTGATTGATGATTTGTTGTGTAAGCCGGGTCGGGATATTTATTTACCGAGATTACATATGTTCCCGATGGAGAACACTATTTGGTAATTGACTTTGTGTTTAACTTATGATTTTGGATTACGATTTAGGAAATTTTGAATTGTGCTTTAGATTTGATTATATGGTTAGTGAGTAGTGATTTGGATTTTAATTGTTAGTTATTATGCGAATTGTTAGTTAGTATTGGTATTTGATTTTTGGTTGTAGGTTTCACCGCGACAAGGGAGCTTTGACTCGGAAGATATAAAAAATCTTGAAAAAAGTTTGACGATCCTTATTACAATTGGTCCATTGTTGACCAAGATATTAAAGATCAATATTTCATCAATTTCATGGTATGTATTTTGATATTTTGAACGTTATTTGATTGGTTCTAGTTTTTTTTAGCATGAGTAAAATTGAGATCCAATTTTGACATTACAAGTTCATCATGAGTTCGAATTGGTATGTGAACGGCATCAAAAAGAATGGTCTAGTAAAGCAAGGTCGGAGATGCATACGACGACCTCCATGTATTTTAGAAGATCTATGGACAAAAATGTGCGCATATTGGAATACATATGATGCTAAAGAGAGGAGTATTACTACATCAAACGCTCGATTATTAGACCCTGAAGAACTTGGAAGCCGTGTTCAAGTGGCGGGCCAAAAATCCTACATGCAGATTCAACAAGAGATGATAATGTAAAACTTCTAAAAAACTTTAACTAATAGTGAATAACAAATTTTTTACGTATTAGGAACGTGAGTTGAGAAGATCGGTTACGACTGAAGAGGTCTTCATAAATACATATATGCGAGATGACAGTACATATGTAAATTTGAAGTAAAAAAATATGTGAAGCTTACCAGAATAATTTGGATGCAATGCTAGCTGAAACTCAAGATGAGACTTTCGATGGCATTTCTCAACATCAACCACCTACAACGAAACAACTCAATGAGTTATTCATTCATGTATTAAACTTTATATTATATCTAAGTTATCATTTTTTGTTTTTGTCTTTCTTATTTAATTTAATGTTTTACATTGGTATTTGTCGTAGACTACGTAAACCGATGACATATGAAACATGTATGGAATTGGTACTCTATCAAGGATTTACGGGAAAAAAGACAAGAGGCGCAGTGTGCGAGTTCAAGTGAATCATTTGTATCATTGCAACAATAGTTGTTAGCGGCTAAATCAGCTAAGAATATTTGACGTGATGAGATGTTTGGTGCCGAAATGGCTCATCGTGATGCTGAAGTTGCTCAGAAATGTAGAAAGATTCAAGACTTGGAAATCGTTGTTGGCTTTTTGAAGGACAAAAATCCAAGTTTTGTTGCGTACTCGGAAAGAAATCGGGTTCCACATTTGATCCATCAATCTAGTTTTTTTTTTTAATTTCATTAGTATTTTAAAATAATGTATGACTTTTAATTTTTTGATACTTTTATTAGTATTTTTAGATATTTTAGTTTATTATAAATTTTAAAATAAATTTCAGTTAATATACTAATAATTAATTTTAAAATATACGAAAATGACTACATAGTTACAAACTAGTTGTAAATTATTAGTGACTATCTTGCTACTATAACATAAAAGCATATGCAAATCAGTTGCTAAATTTTATAAACTGTTTTAAACCTATAGAGAAAGCGCAGTCGCTTATTAGTTGCAAAAAATAGTACGTATTTTGCAACTACATAACATGGTTGATGCAATACAGTCGCTAAAAATTATAAACTATATTGTGACTGCTTTCTTAAATTTAAACACATCTCAAATCGATTACAAAATGACAGTTCCAAAGTAGTCGCTAAATTTTGGAACTGTTTTGCTACTAATGTTTTTGTTTACGAAAGCAGTGGCAAATCAGTCACTATATGAAGCTCACAGTGCAGACGCAAAACGGTTGAAAATTAGCGACTGATTTGTAACTACATGATTTAGCAACTAAATTTTAGCGAATACATGTCGTAGTTGCAAATCAGTCTCTAATCTTTATTTAGTAACTATTTTGTGACTGTGTGTAGTGGCAAACTGCATTTTTTCTTGTAGTACGTTCAGTTTAAACTGATGGCTGCAAATGATAATCAATTGGATATAGATTCAGACTTCATGAGGTTTGTACCATACTATAATGTTGTGAGCAACTTAATGTATGGCATGAATGGCTCTAGGAAATACCGTGCCTATTATGTTAGAGTTGTAAGCAGATTCTTAAGTGTTCATGTTACATCACATTATAATGCAGTAAAGTGGATGCTCAAATATGTTAAAGGTACAATTGGTAGTGTTTAAGAAGGATTAAGATTTCAAGATTACATGTTATTTTGATTCATATTTCGCAGTGGATCTAGTAAGAAGAAGGTCTATCATTACAAGAAAACAAGCTTATCCCGACGGACCAAACCGTCACGAATTAGCATTACTGACATATTTTTGACGGTTTGTGTCCATCAGGATTAGATGGTCAGTAATTGAATATCCTTCACGAATCTGTCAGGAATTCCTGACGGAATTATGATGGATGATTCCTGACGGATTGCTGACGAATTATCCATCAATTAGTACTCCGTCAGCAATCTGTCAAGAATCATTCGTCACTAATATGCCAGGAGATCCTGACAGATTCGTGACGGATATCCCGATGACAGATTCTTGACGGAATACATCTGTCACTAAATTTATGACTAATCAAATATTTTTAAATATAAATATATCAAATTATTAATTGATTAATATATTTAATAATTAATAACTATTTCTATTTATTAATTAATAAATTAAATATAAATAAAATTCTAAAATTATTCATAAAACTAAAATTTATAAAATATTTACAAAACCAAAAAATAGTCCAAATATTCGATACAAATGATAAAATTTTGAAAAAGAAATCTAAACTATTGTGGTGTTGGTGGCGGGTACAGCTGCGCCATCTGCACCATGAACGAATCCATTGTCGCCTTCAGCTGGACTTCCATTTGACGATGCATCTCCTCTTGTTGGGCTTTGAGCTGAGCTTAGACGCAAGTGTGGGTACGTAATTTAAGAGACCTGCAACATTTGTACATATTATGTTAGACAAATACAATATAATATTTATATGAATTCAGTAAACACCCAAGATAATACCAGATCCGCTTGTGTGGCGAGAATGAAAGGATCGTATTTTCCAAGTTTCCTACGGGAGTTGATCAAAGTCAAGCCAAACTTGTCTACCTTAACACCTCTACCATCCGTGGGATCATACCAATCACACATGAAGATAACGCATCTCAAGTTCAACATCCCTGGGTAATGGACCTCCAATATCTCTTGAAGAATGTCGTAGTACACAACATCTCCGGAAGACGATGATATACCATAATATAAGGTCGTCCTATAACTATCTAAGGCGTTAACCTTGAAAACGAATCCCCTCTTGCAATACCTCGGGTATGACGTAGCAATGTTATTTGCCCTTTTGCGATATCGAGCAACCAAGTTGGAAATATTCGATCTAAGATGTTTTCTCTGCAACCTATATTAACATATAGATTAAAAAAATTGCAAAATATATTACTTTTAATTGAATAAAATCAACCATTTACATAATATTGTAACCACTTAATGAATTCTTCTTGTTTTAGAGCTTTTATTTCGTCTTTAGATTTATCCGGGAAATAACCATTGACAACTGCCTTGTATAACCCATAAAATTTGAAATAATCACAAGTTATATTAACCATATGTATAATAAAAAAATTTAAGATTTTAAAGTATTGAACTTGTACCTTTCATATTCGAGCATATCCTCACAATTAGTAAGGATATATATATATATTATATATATATATATATGTAAATGGTTTCACTCATCGGATGTAAGTCGGCGACTCTTATCCTTCCCGCTAAGTCGTCCAATTTATCAAAACATGTTTGAAACATAAGCTGGATACATGGAATGTTCTCCACCGTTGTCATGTCGACTTGTTATACGACTTTTTGTCGGAACATCTCTTGGAAAGTAATATTGTGCGAAATTTTCAGCTTCTTCGTTGATGCTCTGTGCCACAATAGAACCCTCGACTCTGCTTAAAGTGGAACATATACCTCTCAAAGAGGTACATCCACTGATATTGGACCGGTCCACCAAGTGACTCACATGGAAGGTGAATCGTGAGATGTTCCATGAAGTTGAAGAATGATGGTGGGAAAATCTTCTCCAATTCGCAAAGGATCATTCATATGTTCACTTGTAATGTCGAAATACCATCAACGGTAAGTGTCCTCTTGCTAAGATCATGGAAGAAAGCCCCAACTTCTGTAAATGCAAAGAAAACATATAAGTAATCATTGATTAAAACATTTAAGTAAATTGTACATAAATTACTAAATTAATACCAACAATGGCTTTGTGAACATCCTTTGGCATGAGATTCTCAAATGTAAATAGAAGAAGGCGTTGCATCACTACATGACAATCGTGGCTCTTCATTCCAATGAGCTCGCCTTCTCCAATATCAACACAATTCCTCATATTAGAAGCGTACCCATCCGAGAATTAGATCCTTTAAATAATCAAGTCGAAGAACTCAGCCTTTGCATTCTTTGATAATCTAAATGCCGGAATCGGACAACTTCCATCGAAATGATGTAAAGCTCAGGACGAGAACAAATGTCCAACAAGTCTAATATGAACTTCAAATATTCTTTGGTCTTCCCTTGGATATTTAGAATTGTGTTCATTATGTTGTCAAAGAAGTTCTTCTCCACATGCATCACATCTATGTTATGCCTCAACAAATGATCTTTCCACTAAGGAAAATTCCAAAATATGATTTTCTTGTGCGAGTTATGATTTATACATGCATACTCAAAGTTGACGTGTCCATTCCCACCAACATTTGCATCATTCGTCATAACAACACCATAATCTTCCATTTGGATTAATAGCTCTCTGCCATCTAATTCAGGTGGTGCACCGCCAACACATGTCTTCTTCGTGAATAATGTAGTAGATCGGAGATATGGATGATTAGGGGGCAAAAACCTTCGGTGACAATCAAATCAACATGTTTTTCTTCCATTACTCAGATGAAAGGAATCAATGTTATCGGTACAATATGGACATCCTAGTTTCCCGTGAGTTGTCCATCCTGATAACATACCATACGTTGGGAAATCGCTTATGGTCTACATATGAACCGCACGCATATTAAAATTCTGTTGTAAAGACACGTCATAAACATGTTCCCCATAATTCCATAATGTCTGCAACTCATAAATCAGTGGTTGGAAAAACACGTCAAGCGCTCATTTCGGATGTTCTGGCCCTGGTACAAGAACAGAGCGAAATAGAAATTCTCGGTTCATACACAAAGATGGCGGTAAATTGTAAGGTGTTACGATGACCGGCCATAGAGAATACTTCTATCGTGCTTCCCGAATGGGCTAAATCCATTTGTACTTAATCCTATATAAACATTTCTTGTCTCACATGCAAAATCTGGATAAGTGGACTGAAAATGATGCCAAGCTTCTGCATCAAAAGGATGTGTAATCTCTCCATCGAATCTATGCTCAATATGCCATCTCATTACCGCAACTATTCTCTCAAACTGATACACTTCTTCAACCTATCTATTAGTGGTAAATACCACATCCTATTGTAAGGCCCTGAAACTCTACTGCCTATATCCTTATACCTTGGTTTGCGACAATAGCGATAGGTCGTCCAGGTGTCTTCGCGTCTCCAATAGATCATACAATTGTTGATAGACACGTCAATAACCTGATACAAAAATCAAAGCCCTGGCACAAGTTTGTGTATCTCGTAATATGAACCTGGAACATTGTTATCCTCTTGCAAGATATCTCACAAACTTGGCTATTGTCTCAACTGCATCCTCAAGAAAGTTATAATATGTCTTTATACCCATCAACCTACTAGCAGATGATAAAGGCGAATGACCATCTCTACTTCTACTATATAATGGCTCATTCGCTGCGTCAAACATATCAAAATACTATCGTGCTTCTAAATATGGTTCTTCATACGAAACATGAGCCGTCTCTATGTTTTCTCTATAAACGTCATTAACCGTTTGAACGGTAGGTGTACCAAAATCTAATTTTGTTCTAGGTTCCTCTATCCTATCGGCCATTGGTTCGCTACCGCTAGTACTAGCAACAAGATCAGGTTATTCGCTATCACTACTACTAGTAACAATATCATGTCGTTCGCCATGTAAATTCCAAATCTTTTAACTCGGCGTAAAACCAATCATATACAAGTGATTCCAAACCATATCTATCATGATATTATGAGAATTCCGACATACAAAGCATGGACATATTAACTTATGATTGCGTTGTGTCTGAGGTTGTTGACATGCTAATTCCATGAATACCATAACACCACGCGCATATTCGTCGTTCAAAAGGTTTATATCTGGGTCCATTCTTTCACCATCCATCCATGATCGAAAATAAGGAGGGGTAGACATATTTTTGTAAAATATATGTGTTGAATGTGTGAAGAATGAAGGTGTGGTCTTCTGTTTTTATAACCGTTTTTTTGTGACGGAATCTTGATAGATATATCTGTCATGAAGTACGAATATAACATTTGGTTACTGTCATAAACGACTACTTTGTACCGAAAAAATTTCCTGACGGATATGTCCGTCAGGAAGTATCCGTCAGTCTACCCGTCAGGAATTCGTCTGTAGTATCCGCCAGGAATTCTTGACGGATGAAAGTCCGTCAGGAATTCTTGACGGATGAAAGTCCGTCAGGACGTCCAGTTATTTTTTCCAGCGTTTTCTTGTAGTGTATATCTCTCAACTCTCGTTATGCATTTCTTCTAGTGCTTGTGTTACCAACTTAAAATCATCTCCATTGAAAGTGCTGGCTATATCTACAACATGTTCAAACAGCTATTGAATTTGTTGAGTGTCTGCGACTAATAATCTAGAGATTGTCCGAGGGAATTTACTTGAAGATCAAATATTCTTAGTTTCGGGACTAAAACCAATGTGGAGTTTGTTATCGGTTCGTTACGTTCTAATCTTGGTTCAACTTGTGCTAATTAAGAAGCACGGTTCACTCCGGTTTAGTATCATCTTCTAACAATATTGTTAAGGAAAAATTACAAGAAATACCATATTTTTGGTTAATATTGTCAAAAATGCCATAAAAACTAAATTTTGTGAAAAATACCATAAAAATGGTGGACAAGATTGGAAAATGTTGTCCACAACGATTTTTTTTTAATTGTGGAGAACCGTAGTGGACAACATTTTCCCATCTTGTCCACCATTTTTATGGTATTTTTCACAAAGTTTGGTCTTCATGGTATTTTTGGCAAATTTGACCAAAAATATGGTATCTTTCACAAAATCCCCTATTGTTAAACAAACTGTTAAAGATTGTTAAAGTAGTCGAGAGAATAAATTGAGTGATTTCTCTAAATTACAAGTTATATATTTAGTTTGATAATTAATTATATGTTATTTTCGCTCAAACTATCTATATACCCAAACACTCATTGTGGCTTTTTAAAAATATCAAAAGTACTATATTGAGAAATTTTTTGAAAATGCCATAAAAGGAGCTTAAGTAAGGGAAAATGCCATATGGACAACAGTTTTTCTACAATACCATAAACATGTGGCATTCTGGTAGACAGCATTACGATTCTGCCCCTACCCAAAATTACAAGCGTGCCACTCATTCAACTCACAAAAAGTTGGCGCCAAAAAGGGTGTGGGTCCTCTGGGGACATGATGTGACAGAACATTTCAGAGGTAATTAATGACATTAATTGTGGGTTCTCTGGGGACAGGATGTACCCATTGGATAATAACATTCTCATACACAATTAATATAT
>OVBE01008467.1:0-17167 GCA_900406425.1 Iberis pinnata | reverse complement strand
TATATATATATTATTTGAATTCCATAAATTGACCATAATTTTTTTCAAAACGCGAATTTTTAGTTTTTCATAACTTTTACGTTCTATTCCATTATATATATGTAATAGAAATTAATATATATTTTCTTATATGGAATATATTAAAACTGTGTAAATGTTTGTACGGCTTGAATTTATGTTTTAAGTTTGGGCTAGGCTTTTTAGTTTTTTAAACTGATTTTTATAGTGATATGTGCTCTATATAAAGAAATTCGTAAGTGCATTTCATTCTAATTCATATGATAAAGTTTGATATATGTAGTTGTTATAGTAAGTAATATAGAGAAGAACATATTTTGTATATGGAAGACTATTTTCAAATCATGAATGAATTATGGACCGTGGGAAAACATAATTTTTGGGTATCTTATTTTTAATTTATATAATAAAAAATTAAGTAATTACACTACTAAAAATTCGTGTGTTTTAATTTGTAAAATTTATTTCAAAACCTTAATATATATGTATTCATGAAAATTATAATTTTTCAAAGAGTTATAAAAATTAAACCCTTAAATCAATAAAATACGGATCGGGATTCCGGGCGGTCGCACTCCCCACCCCCTATATGAACCACCTTTGTATAGTTGTGAGTTGATCACATAGGTACTCCGAATCTCTGACAAGTGACATGGATTTTTTTCTTCTCAAAGAATTTGCGGGCAACGCTATAGCCAAAAGAGACGACACGAGAAACTGGTTGAAGTAATTTGCTAAGGTCATCCATACCTTTTGAGATGCATCAACTATGACCATGAGGATATATTCATAAAATTATAAGAATGCATTTTTGTTATAATGTTATTCAAATAAAAACTTTAAAAAGTCACATGAAATCCAATGTTATTCAGACAAAAAAATTTAAAAGTCACATGAAATTTAGTGTTATTGAAAATATTTTAAGTTGTGGATTTTGAGTGACTTGATGATGTTTTAGTGGAGTTTCTTTGTGAAATGTACAAAGTTTCAAATCCCTTGGTTTTATGTCTAATTGTAGAGAGTTTTATAATAAATCACACGAGTTTTCCCATTCTAACTTATTCCTTTAAAACTCTCCTAAACATAAACCAATTCAAATCCTCTCAAATGTCATAAGGAATACATCCCTTTATTATAAATGTCGGTTGTTATGAATAGATCCTCTCTACCGGTATCCACACACACAAACTGAATATGACTCAGTATGTTAGTACCGACGAGATCAAATCTCAAAAGCCGTCACGACGAACTATTCGTCTCTGTCTCTTTTTCTCTCTAACGATTTTTATTAAGCTTAGATTAATCCCCACCTAACCTCGGCACCATATATATATATATATGCAAGCCAATCACTATAATAAACATGATTCCTTAATCACTTGTACATTAACATATATATAGGTTACATTATATATATATATATATAATTTTATGTACACAATATGTATATATGCATTATCTTATATAATATATATCATATTATTAAAACTTCAATAAATTTCATGATCCAATTTAGGTGTGTAACCATGTAGGATCATATACTATTAGCAATGGATTCATAGACCATAGATTATAAACGGCATCTAACAAAACATTATAACCACCTAATATCTTGACACTACAACTTTATCTAGACTAACTACAGACGATTTCATGACATTCCCAACAATCTCCCACTTGTACTGGAATCATCTATTCCCAAAAATCCTTGTCTCTATATCTCGATCTCAACATAAGGCAAGAACAATGTTATCCTTATCAAGCCATATCACGTTTATCGAACTTTAATTTATACTGATTAAACAAACGAATGACATTCACCTCGTTTAAGCACGACCATGGATTTCTCAGTATCAAATCTTCAATAGGCCCAAAAATATTTATCTCCCGTCATATAGGAGGGAAAAATCTCATTTTGTTCCATCCCTGTTCCTCTCACACCTTTCTAATACACTTAATCAATGCCTTTATAATCACCTTTTACGGCTGATGTTTGATGAAGTCAAAGCGTACCAATGCATATGTAAGAAAACATGACGAACTCAGGTCAAAGGACTATACTCTATAGTTGTCATGAGAAACTCTATGACACTCATATAACAATCTTGTAGAATTCTTATAGTTGGTTAGTCCGATACTATGTTCCTTAACACATATCTATGTGATTGACTTTAATACTACATATTTATGACTTCACGAAACTTAGTCATCAGTCACGTCACATACTAGTCACTTATAGTTATTAATGTTCCATGTTAATAACTTTGACTAAATGACCTTCTTAATTTATGTCAGCTTACACTTATATGGTTTCATGATCAAGTCACATACTTGATGAAGTATAAGAATAACATAAATTATATTGGGACAATTATTTAATTATCCAATAATCAAATAATCCATGAAACCAATTTCATTATATTAAAACATAGAAATTCTATGTTTTCCTGAACATCAATTCACAAAACCATGTACCCTACTAAACCTAAGATCATATATTTCAAGAATCTAATATGGCTTTCATACTTAGATCACTTATGAGGTATATTAAGGGACCATAAAATTTTACTCCTTTAAAATTTCATTACTAATAACAAACCATTTGTTATTCACTTCATCGTAAAATTCCTTATAAATTTTCAAAGAATTAATTTCTATGTTTATCGTATAAACAAAACTTAATTTACTAAAATTATCAGCAAATATAATGAAGTAGTAATTTTTTTCTAGTAGTTTAACTTTTTTTTCGAATACATCTATATGTATAAGATCTAGAAGTCCTTGGTTCGTACAAAAAAGTGCAGAAGTTCATCACTATGAAACTTTGAAATAAAATTTTTGTGTATACGACCCAAAGGACAATATCACAAAAGATTCACAACCTTTTGATTCAAATGTTATAGAGAGACATTGACTAAAAATATACATCTCATTCTCTAAAGGGATGCTACCAAAATTATTATCTCGCAATAAAATATAATCCTTATTTTTCTTAAAATCAAATTAGAAGAAAAAGATAAATAAACAAAAATCCTTAAATCCTTAAATCATGCATAAAGCGAAGAGTTTAGTTTTGAAGGGGGTAGAGTTTGATTTCGGGGTTTTAGAATAAATTTGAAGTTTTAAAGTTATTTTAAGTTTTGTGGTATTTTTGGAATAAAAACATTTTTGTGGTATTTTTGAAAAAAAATTATTTTTTGGAAGTTTGGGAATGTGTGGTATTTTTGGAATAAATCTAATTTTTGGGGTTATTTTTGAAAATATAAAATATAAAAATTAATTATAACTTTTTTTAACTTTAACACGATTAGAAAAAGACAAATGAAATCTATTACCAAATCTGACCAAAAAGATAATGGAGCACGATAATCAAAATGCGGACAGTACGCCAATTTATAATTGTTAAACAGATACATAATTTGTTTAAATCATGACGTGTTCTTTTTAGGGTTAATTAAAGACTTGCAAGCTGTCTAGTTAGTATAAGGTCATACAATAGTCATTTAATGCTTGTTTAAATGTTCACCTTAACTGTTTGGCATTTCCTTGTCAATAGCAAGAAAAAGAAGAAGAAAAAACTTAGAAGCCATGACTTCTTTGAGCCAAGCCACTGGACAAAACATTACAACCTCAGAAGCCAAAGAAGATCCCTCTCATTGCATCGTACAAATCGAGAACCGGCCAACATCCCCAAAACGCCTGACGAAACAGGTTAGCATCTTCAGAGTCCCACACTCTCTCGCCCAAGCCAATGAAGCAGCTTATAAACCGAAGATCGTGTCGATCGGTCCTTACCACTATTCGGATGGTGAAGATCATCTTCAGGAGTTCCAGGAGCATAAACTTAGATATCTTGACATCTTCCTGTCCAAGACAAATGAAAACGGAGTTTGTTTAACGCATTTGCGTGAGGTGGTGTCCGGGCTGGAACAGAGGATCAGAGATTCTTACTCTGAAGATCTACAACTTGATCGAAAAAAGCTGATTGATATGATGGTTCTTGATGGTTGTTTCATCCTCACGTTGTTCTTGGTGGTCTCAAATAAGCCGAGTTGGCCACAAAACTTTATTGGTGACCCGGTTTTTACGTCGAAGAGGTATCTTCCTACTCTTCGAATTGATCTTCTCCTTCTAGAGAACCAGGTTCCGCTTTTCCTTCTTCAAGAACTTCTTATGACATCAAAGTTATTTCCTTCCACTAGCCTAAACAAGCTCATCGTTAAGTTCTTTGGCTACTCAATTAGAAGGTCAGATCTCATCCGTAAAACATTCTGGAAAGAAAAAGAAAACATTAATGACGCGAGCCATCTGCTAGATCTCATCCGTAAAACATTCATACCAAATCAATCGCAGGATCATCAACCAAACAAACATTTCAGTCCTTGCCCTCGCCCTCATCTCCATCTGATTGCCTCAGCCGAAAGACTGAAACGCGAAGGAATAAAATTCAAGCTAAAGGAGAGATATGATACACCACTTGACATTACAGTCAAGAAAGGTGTGCTTAAGATACCTAATTTAATATTCGACGACTTCTTCAGCACTCTTCTAGTCAACTGCGTAGTCTTTGAGCAGTGTGACATACGATGCACCACGGAAATGACAAGCTATGTTTGTTTCATGTGCTGCCTTATAACCAACGAAGCGGATGTAACATTATTAAGCGAGAAAAAGATCATAGAGAATTATTTTGCAACAAAAGAACAATTGATACTGTTCCTTGCAAACGTCCGTAAAGAAATTTACTTAGACTTATCAAAGAGTTACTTGGAAAAGGAATTCGAGCGGATCAATGCCTACACTTCAAAACGTTACCATGCACAATGGGCAGGATTCAAATCCATACATTTCAACAGTTCGTGGACATTTTTATCATCTTGTGCTGCTTTGATACTTCTTCTACTTACCAGTATCCAAACTTTCTTCGCAGCCTATTCTTACTTTCGTCCTCCCAAGTAAGAACCAGCTGTAACTTGGCTGAAGCTATATATGTTTGCTACATCTCCAACCTGATCTTGCGTGAAGCTTTCAAATCTTTAAATTATTCTTGTCGCTATTTTCTGTTTCCAATGTATGAGCATTTCCAAGTTTTGCAATTTGTGTTCTTCGTTTTCTTTCCCTGTCATCCAAGTGGTTTTTGAATGAACCTCCCACATTATAAGAGTGTAATTATTGGTAGAACCCAATTTTAAGGTTTTTTAGATTAATTTATTAAGGATTAGAGAAAAATTAAGAAAATTTACTTATTTTAGGGGATTAATGGTAGAACTAAGTGGTAGATCTTTAGAATAAAATAATATTATTTTTGTAACTATAATTTTTAATTGAAAATATTTGAACATAAACTTTATGAAATATTTGAACATAAATTTTATGAAACTAACTAATTTATGCATTAATATTTGAACATAAAACCAAAAATCGACATATAACCGAAAGTTTTGGGTATTTTTTGCGTATTTAGGGTTTGAAATACCCAAAACCGACATAGAACCGAATATTAGAAAAGTATCGATTGGGTATTCGAATTTAGGATCTGAAGAACCGGAACCGAACCGAATACCCGAAAGCCCAGCCCTACACAAAATCATGAATAAAAAAGTGGAACCGAACCGACCCGGAACCGACAAGAATCGAACCGAATATTAGAAAAGTATTAATTGGGTATTTGAATTTAGGATCCGAAGAACCGGAACTGAACTGAATTCCCAAAAACCAAGCCATAGAAAAAATTATGAAAAATAATAACTAAAAAAAAACACTAGCCAAAAAAAAACACTCGACGAAAAAAATATATATATATATATACCTGCCAATTAGAATCCGCCACGAGGCGGTTCTGATATTGTGTAAAAGTATCTATATGAAGGCTCGTATCTCTCTCTCCTCTTTTGTCAATTTATTATTATTATTATTATTTTTTTAAAATTCGCTTTTAGTACAACGTTAATGCTGCTCTAAGTCCGGGTGATAAATATGCTTTTAATGAAAAGTATTTTGTTGATTCGTAAATTTAGATTTACGATATTATTTTTATATTTAATATTTGTTAATTTCAACCAAAATATTTTATTATATATCATGACATTGACAAGTTATTCTAGATTTTTATTTTTGTTAGGAATTGTTATCTAAATATGCAGTTTAATTATGGTGTGAGCACTAAATTTTTTCCATTATAAGTATTACTGTCCATTAAGTTTTTATTCTCATCGTTCACTTCTGTCTTTGTTTTGCATTCTTCATCTTGCATCAATTCTTATTTTTATTATATTCATGCGTTGCTTTGATTAATAGGTCATGTTTCTGATTTGCATATGTGTTTTACCATTTTATTTTTCGTGAATGTTTATTCATATTTTCTAATACAATCAGGCCCGGCCCTAGAAACAATAGAGATCCAAAAAGTATATTGGGCCAAAAAGTGTGAATTGCATGGACTGATATTTGAACTCTTTTGATGGTTGATAATATATATTTGTGTTGGTTCCGTAAGCAGTTGCATGTCTTACTTGGCTTCAAGGCCAACACTAAACACAATATTACTATGCAAATGCACAATAAATGTAATAGTAAAAATAAGAGCGAATCCACAAACACCAATTTTACACTATAAATCTAAACAATTTAGTTAGGACTAGATAAAAGTTGTTTGTTTGGTTTGATTGTAAGTAAATAGATATGTACATAATTGTAAGACAGTATAAACGATAAGATAAAAGTGCTGGACATTATTGGAATATGTGGGAAACATGACCGATATATCAGTTTATAAGATAGCAAAGCAGGCAAAATTATTCTTAAATTCAAATCATAAAATATCTTAACATTTTTCTCGAAGTATCGAATCCATATGTTTATATAACTTAAGCATGCTTGACTAATTAAGTTTGATATGTTCATAGATCATTTTTGCAAGTTAAGATGTTCTATTCATCTAGATTATTTCATGCTTGTAAGCCAATTTTTTAATTATAGTAACATAAGATCAATATTAGATATATATAGTTTAGGAAATAAATACAAATCTAGATGAAAAATCTAATAGATTAATATTCATCAACTACAAGAAAACAAAAAATTTACAACTGAATTTTGTGACTAAAACTATAGTCACAAAATTTTGTGACTAGATTACTACATATTTGCAATTAAAGTATGACTAACTGATTTCGTCACAAAACAGTTGTTAATTAACGACTATTTTGCAACGACGATACTGAGTTGCATATATGCGACACATTTCCAACTATTTTGTGCCGAAAAGACGTGGTGGCAAAGTAGTCATAAAATTTGAGACTAATTTGCTACTAAATATTTAGTGAGAAAATTTAGTTGCAAAATAGTGGCTACTTTTGCAACTAATGACGTGCTGGCAAATTTGTCACAAAATTTGAGACTAATTTCCTACCAACTCTGTAGTGAGAAAATTTAGTTGCAAAATGGTCACTGCTTTTGCAACTAATGCGTGACAGGGTTTCTTTGAAGCAAATTAGTTGCAAATTAGAAATACTGGAAATTATTTATACTTTTATAATGTACATTAGAGCTTATGAATCTTGTTAGTGATTTGTTTGTGTTTGAGTGTTTATATAGTTAGTCACACAACTTTTGGTTAGATATAGTTTTTAATTCTGTCGTAATGAGTTAGAATTTATTTATGCTTTTTTCTTCTGGTTTAATACATTTGTTCTTAAGAGTGATTGTAATTCTAAGATATAATTTTTATGAATATTTTGTTTGTTTGTTGAGTGAATTTCCATGAATGAATCAAATTTTTTTTAAGATGTTTGTAACTATCTGTAACATGTTCTTATGAATTTCTGGTTTTATATAGTTTGATTTAGTGTGTTTTATTGAATGAGAGTTTCTTTTTTATAGGTTTGGTCGGATAAGGGTAAACTAACTCGGAAAATTTCAAAACTCTTGAAAGAAAAATTTGATGTTGCGTATTACAGTTGGTCTAAAGTTCCAACGCGTATTCGAAACCGATACTTCATCGATTTTTCGGTAAGTTACAGTTATGTGTTTATTTATCTAAACTTAACTTTAAATATGAATTTATGTTAACATAATTTTTATGTGTAGTATTCTCATACTTGGGATCCACTAATAACTCATGAAGTGAAAAAAGAGATCAACATTATTTGTAAGAGGCGCTTGAAAGGTATGGTTAGCCAAGTAAGACGCCAAGGGGAACGACCATCTTGGATCATGGATACATTGTGGAAAACGATGAACACTCATTGGGCTACAGAAGAAGCAAAAGCAAGAAGCAGAAAAGCATCCAAGGCTCGAAACATGCCTTATAATGGACTTGGTCCCCAGATACACTATTCTGGTCAAAAATCATACATACAAATTGAAGAAGAGAAGGTAATTTTAATTTCTATATTCAGTTTAGTTTAAGATTGATAATATTTGTAATACATTTTGCTTTGTATTTTTTAGGTGGAAGAGTTGGGAAGACCAGTTTCGCTCGCAGAAGTTTTTGTAAGGACGCATACCAAAGGATATGGGTCTTTTGTGGATTTGAAATTGAAACAAGTTTCTGAAGAGTATAATAGAAACTTGGACGATAAATTATCTCAGTTGCAACGGCTTACAGTAGAAGATATGAATGTGTTATTCATTGAGGTGTGAATTTGTATCTCTAAATTTTTGTCTTTTTTAATGTGTCTATGTACAGTCTTCTGGTTATATATATACTTTGATTTTACTAAAGTTTTTTTTATGGTTTTAGTCTTCTGTACCAGGTGACTATGGACTTGGAAGCCTGGGACGATTTTACGGACAAAGAAAGAGGAAGTATGGTGAGACAGCTTCTGCATTCATCTCTTTGCAACAACAACTTGAGGATGCTAAAGCACATATTGTAGAAAAAGCTACTGCTAATGCTCGTCGGGATGCTGATTTTAAAGCCGAGATTGCTCACCGCGATGCCGAGATTGCTCACCTTGATGCCGAAGCTGCTCGCCGCGATGTCGAAGCTGCTCGCCACGATGCCGAATCTGCACGCCTCAATGCTGAGCAACAAAACAAGATTCAGAGTTTTTGAGATCCTCTTTAGCTATGTTCAAAACACAAATCCAGACTTTGCTACATATGTGAAAGCTCGGACTAACCCTCTTCCGACACTGCAGCTACAACACAACCTTAAATGTAAGGTTAGAAAGCAGCTTTGCTTTGGTTAGGTATGTTTATAAGGTAGATTTGGTTAGAAGCATATTTAGTGAACTTTTTAGGATGAAGAAGCTTGTAGGTTTTTGGGATTCAGAAAAGCTATATGTTTGGATGATAAAGAAGCAATTTTAACTTTTTTTGGTATCTTAATGGTTTTCACAAGTTTCAAGCTATGTAACCAAATTTGTGTAGGTTTTATTTGAATTTGAACTTGTGTTGTAAACTTGGTGGATGAATCAATCGGATATTATATATATTGAACCTCTATTTTTAGTTCTGTTTTTATTTTTAGGAATTTTATTTATTTTCTTTTTTGTTTTTAAAAAAATATATTTAGGTAACTAAAAAAATACATTAGTCACAAAGTTTGTGACTAAATTACTACGCCAGTCAATTATAAATGTCATAAATAAGTGACAAAATTTGCTACTAACTTACGACTAACCTTTAATAACCACAATAGTTAAAATATATTACCACTAATGTGCAACCAATCTATGATGAATATACTACAAATAAACTAGTAGGAAATTTGCTACTTACAAAAATTTGTCACAAACTAGTTGCGATTTTACAACTAATTGGCAACAACAATTTGAAAATAGTTAAATCATATTACCACTAATGTGCAACTAATCCACGACGAATATACAACAAAAATTGTTAGTAGGAAATTTGCTACGTCGCATAATTTGTCACAAAATAGTTGCGCTTTTACAAACAAGAAAAAAATATAAGTATTATAATCAAGACAACATGTGTAATGCTTATTTGTTTTATTTTGAATTATTATATTTGTTTTACTTTGAATTATATATATTTTTTATTTTGATTTATTTATAGTGATGTTCTTTAGTATGGTATGTGTCTTGGTTATATGGCAAATATCGAAGAAAGTTTTGGCGCTCTCTTAGGAAAATTTGGTAGAAAAAGTCGTCAAGATTAAAGATAAGGCATGGGGAAGCTACGTTCCAACTACTTCGTTTTAGTTATTGTAAATGCTATCTCAAATAATGTCATGGAAGTCATGTTCACATTCTCACTGCACACATGTTCCTAACATTAAATAATATGACTTGACCCTTAGCTTTGCCTTGACTTGTACATTTGTGACCCCCTTCTCACTATACTACCAAAACAATTTAAAATAATTAAAATAAATAAACAAGAAAAAAGTAGAAAGCAAGTTATATCGAGTATAGGCAAATCGCAGCGATTTCACAAATCACATGAAAAAGAGTTTCACAGATCCGAAATAGTCACATGAACAAAAAATATAATTCTTGACAGATAAAGAAAGTTAACGTTAATGATCAATATGTTCTATAAGTGTTACAGTAACTCCATCTCTAAATATATATATATTTTTTTTGGTTTGATAAAGGGCATTTTATTTAATTGCATAAAAAGGAAAAATACAAAACCCAGCCAAGATCTCTAAATATTGTTCGTCTTGATAGTTTTTCATTCGAGCTAGTGAACACTTAATAACCAACGTACTTCAAAATTAATACTACAAAAATGTTTTTCCAAAATACTGAAATTGTGTCTCACATAAATATTGAAATTCGTGTAGTTTATTAAGTAATTTAACGTTTCTATTGATAATTCTAATTTCTTCACTATTTTTTCACATAAAATAATTCTCGAATATAAAGAATATAAAGAAAGGTTGAAATCCTTTCAAGATTCCTAGAACTTAACATTTCTACAAAAAATAAGTTTAAGATTTGCCTCTATACATTTATTGTAAAAAAACTTATGACAGTTATTTTTTATTTTTATTTTTTTTGCATTAAGGATAGATTCGGACCTTCAACCCTAGTTCCATTTCGACCTATGCCAGTGGTGCGTGCTGATATTCATTTCGGGACGTAAAACGCATGTTCCAAACGGAGAGTTGAAGTGACGACTTTAGAGATTATCTCCTTAACTTTTACCATCCAAGTTTCCACCGCTTAGTAACTTATGTTGGTTATTGTTTTCCTTTTTTTATGTTGCCGCCAGATGGTCACGACAATAAAAATTTATCATTCGAAATAATTTTCATTGAATGAACTCCTACACCTTATTAGTGTTAATTTTATGATTAGCTTTTAATGTTTGGAGGATAATGAACCAGTCCAATCGTTCAAAACAAAAGAGATAACATAAGCGATAACTTTTAAGTCGCATGCTGTTTTTCATATAGGTGTTATTTCATAACCTGTTCGATGATTGATTTTTTTAAAAAAAATTCGATTAGTTTTATAAATCTGATTGTATAATTTGGATTAGTTAGCTTTTTCTGTTTGTTAAAAAAAAAAAAAAATGGGACAATCACACGACATAATTGACTAGTTGTTAAAAAAATGAAAAATTGACTAGTTGTTGTATCTGACGTCATTCTGCTGACTTCAGCACCTCCGCCAAAAGATGACGTCATTGGTTGCTGACGTCCATGTCCGACGCAATGAAAGCCATTTTCGTTTGTGATGCAACTAACTAATAATACTCTCTGACTTTCTGTTAATGTAAGAATATTTTAACTTTTTAGTATTACTACATACTACTTGGGAAAACAACTTTGGAAGGTCTTGTTAATTTAAAGTTTAGTTGATAACAAAATATACTGCTTGTTATGATTTGTCTCTATGATTGTATGATTGGGTTATTGTTAAAACCTAAATTTTCTTCGTTTTATTGGATGGAATTTGGTGATGCTTTTTGCAAATTCTATTGCCCTCGAGATTCCTTCCAATTTTCTGGGGTTGGGAATCGGATCGGTTCGGTTCAGAACGGGTCGAAAATTTCGGTTTTCGGTTATTTTGGTTTTTGGGTTTGTGTTTCGAATTGAAACGAATAAAATTTCAGTTCGAAAATCGGTTCGGTTCGGTTTTTGTTTTTGAATTTCGGTTTATTTGGTTAATTTTTGGTTAATTTTTTGCTTATTTTTTGGTTTTTCGGTTTCTTTCGGTTTTTCGGTTATTCTCACTTATTTGGGTTCGGTTTTTCTGGTTTTTTTTTTGTTTTTTGTTTTTCGATTCGGTTCAGTTCGGTTACCCGATTTGTTTTTTTTTTTGGCGATCGGTTTACAAAAAATATTTCGGTTCGGTTTTTATTCTCAGCCTTACAATTTTTTCCACTAGTTCAAGGATTCTTGAAGTGAATTTATATTATGTCTAATGCATATTTCATTTTTTGGTATTTTTGGTTTAGTTTTTCTCTCTTGAACAGTAGCTTTGGATCTTGGTAACTTTTGGTTATTATCCTTGTCTTTTTATTTTTGAATACCTTTTATCCAAAGAGAAAAAAGAAAAAAAAATTCAATACTGTTGTATATAATATAACAATTATTATTATATATGTTATCTTATAAATGAGAGAAATAGAGTAATATGTGTGTATATGTGTAAACGAGAGAGTGAGAGTATTATTGATGTGTGTGTGTTATTACAAGAGGTAAAGAGGTATATTTATACTATAAGAAAACTTAAGAGTGAAGTTACTTGGACATCAAGTATTTTGTGTAATCCACCAAATTGACATGTGTCAATATAAAAAACTAGATTAGTGCCAAATATGGTGATGGATCATCACATTTTCTTTAACAAATACATTTTACTCTTATTTTAGTTGAGTATTATTACACCACTGTAACAATAAATTAAATTTAATAAAGTAAGCAGAGCTATGTAAACGGCAATTGGTGAAATTTGTGAAACGAACATAAGCATAATTTCTTCTGATAATAACAAAAATGCACTTTACATTTTTTAATTAGGGTTCCAATAGTAACATCTGATACAAAAACGAATAAGACAATACGATGGGCTAAAGTGTAATTATTATAAAATAAACGGTCTAAAATAATGTTTGAATGATAACAAAATAATAAACAGTATACAATATTAAAATAATTTATTTATCTACTACTTAAAAACCTTAAATCATATGTGTATAACTCAACTAAATGTTAAATCTCACAAAATAATTGTAGTGTGGAAAATATATTACCATTTTATAATATTAATTTACTTTTTGTATATATTTGTAAATTTTTTATATATTCTTAACTTCTATTTTAATCTGATGTTTAAGATCGTATACATGAAAAAGCTACAAATAAACATTTAGTTTGTTGTAGAAAATAAAAAAATGAGTTTTTTAAACCAATACTTTTACCTAAGCAACATTAATATATTTTTTCTAAAACAGACACATAAATTTGCATATGAATCACATGATTTTGAATGAAATACAAACTGCACCACTTGGTTTTCTACAGAAAATATTGTATGGTTAATACAACATAAGTAGTGTGTAATAATAATGTTGAATGATGTTATGTAGCGGGACAGTAACACACCGCATCAAAAACGCAACACATGTTCAAACCTTTATTGTGACAAACATTATATGTATTGTATAGATTTATCCACAACAAAAACTTTTCAAGCAAATAGTAAAATTTCTAGAAAATGAAAAGTGGTTTTGGTTAATGGTTTGAGGTACATATTTATATCATTTATAGCAGGTTGACGATTTTTTTTCTCTCGGAGAATATCAACCCACACTATTTCCCCCCGAACTTATTGCCTCATCACTATACTACACAAACTACTCGATTCCTTAGCAAACCCCCCAAATTTATGATTCTCTTTAGATTTCCCCACAATTAATTGACACATTAAATTGCGACTTGAAATTATAATTACGATTAGAAATTGTGTTTGGATTTGGGTTGTTTTTTCGATTTAGGGTTCTTCGGAAAGGCAATTTTGAGAATTAAGGAAGATATCAAGACACAAATTAATTTTAGGGATAAATCATATCCCGGATTAGAAGGGCTTAGGGCTTGATTTTCCCATTAACTCTCGAAATTTCCCTTCTGAAGAACCATAAATTGAAAAAGCAACCCAAACCTAAAAACAATTTCTAATTGTAATTATAATTTTAAGTTGCAATTTAGGGTGTTACTTAATTGTGGAAAAATCTAAATAGAATCCTAAGTTTGGGGGATTTGCTAAAGAATCGAATAGTTTGTGTAGTACAGTGATGAGACAACAAGTTCGGGGGAAAATAGTGTGGGTTGATATTTTTCAGGGAGAAAAATATCGTCGACCCTAGTATAGCTGCATTTTTTGTATTATAAAACGGGTTACGGATCAAACTTTTGTCAATCGAAATGCGATAAAAAAATGCAAAAATAAATTTCTCATATGATTTAAGTGACGCAAATGCTAGTGAAATTGAAACCGATGACATTATGGATTTAGAACTCCTTTAATGAAAGCTTTAATTCCAAACTTTTGGATTCGTTTGACATTAAAATTTGAAAAATTCAAGAAGATGTCTAAAAACATACTAAAATGGAGATAATATATTAAGGGTTCAAGAAAAATATTGCATTAAAAAGTGAACCGCCTAGATTAGTATTTAAAAGGAAAAAAAATTATATAAAACGAAACTCTGTTTTCGCAAAATGACAGATGATATATATATATATCGGAAAGTCAACTCCTAAGTTTTCTTTCTATTTCTCTTTTGTTTCGAGTCCTCTTAGAGCATCTCCATTGGGAGTTTCTCATATTGAAGTTCTCAATATACATATATGTGTAAGTATGTATGGGTATCTCAAAAAAATGAGAAACTCACTCAAAAGTATCTCAAATGAGATAATTTTGAGTGGGTTTCTCACTTTTTTGAGATACCCATAATTAAATAATAATATTTTTATATACTTACACAAATATGTATCTTGAGAACCTCTAGGTGAGAAACTCCCAATGGAGATGCTCTTATAGGTGGAGCTGACGACATGTTCTATATATTAATTCTTCCTAATTCTTATTAGACATATATATACAAAGTATATAGTATATGTATGTATATATATAAATGTGTTGATTGGGAACCTATTTTTTTTTTCTATAATTGGTAAAGTCAAATTGATTTGCTTGCATACATTGGTTAAACAATAACATGTTGTAGTTTCCTAATAATTTCCTATCATTTATTTATTTATCAATTCCCTCATTTTAAAATGTGTACAACTTGAGGTCTTGTTCTATATATGACTTATCTCCCTATCCATAAAAATTATAGAGAAGAGATTTGAGAGAGAAAAAAAAAAGATCAAGAAACATAAATACACACAAGCAAACACACTCTATGAAAATGAAATCTCTCCATGAAGAGGCTGTGCAAGCTATCCTTTATGGCCAAAGCTGCGCCATTCAGTTAAAGCTACGGTTTAATGATCCAAATGCTGACGACAAATCCATTTCAAGTTATGATCTTGCTCAATCGATTGCCAAGTGCTTTTCTAATGCCATATCAATCTTATCTGATAAACCAAAATCTGAAGATATTCAGTTTCCGGATTTATCTTCAATAGATCCTTCTGATACTCCTCTTCCCCAAAGGACTCAGTCCAAAAAAAGGTATTGCTTTTTATTTGTTTTAGTATTTTTTGTTAATTTGATTAAATTTACAAGTATCAATACTGTTTTAGTTGTAAATACAATGGCATCACATAATTAATAGTATGCTTATATTTGTAGAAAGATTATCAGTGCAAACTCAAATGAGAATTGGAGGGATGATTCACCAGTTCCAATCTACCACGATGGATTTGTTTGGAGGAAATACGGCCAAAAATCAATTAAAAAATCTAAACACCAAAGGTAATTTTATATTAAGAATAGTCTATAATATTAATTATACTAATTTACTTTTGTTCCGGTCACTAATAGTATTTTGATTACAGGAGCTACTATAGATGCTCTTACAACATAGATCATGATTGTAAAGCAAGAAAGCACGAACAAAAGATCAAAGACAATCCTCCGGTTTACCGAACTACTTACTTCGGTCACCACACTTGTAAAATTAATTATAACCAAAACTCCGATTTTACTACTATTCTAGATCCGGTCGATGATTTAAAAAGTGCCAAGATGATCCGATTCGAAAAAGAAAGCCATTCAGGTGGGTTTTCTTTATCGGTTAAACAAGATAACATGAAAAAGGAAACAATTGATATGAACCGTGAGATAACTGGTAAAGATCAAGATTATGTGCTAGAAGAGAATCTATCATCATGTTCTTATCCTCCTTCATCGTCATCTGGTTGTGAAAGTGTTGGATATGATTCGGATTTGTTATTGGACAACGTCCTAGATTCGTGGGATCCTTATGATCAGTTTGACTTAGGATTGCGCTAAGCTAAGACTATAAAATGTTTTATTTCTACTAGAATCTATATTTGAGTTTTACAAGTATTTATGTATTTAAAACTCACCCTTCTCTTTCCACTTCTTTCAACATTTCCTCCTGGCCGACTCAAAAACTCTGCCGCGTTTTTGTCGCTGGTGACCGGCTGTAAGCCGGCACCGAGTTCTTTCAACTTTTTCTTTTTCTCTTTTTAGCGTCAATGTTGTCACGCACCACTTCCTCTCCTCTTTACCCTCACCGACTCTTCCTCTGGCTTCATTTGGCCGCCTGCATGTGCCGTCAATGAAGCTATCAATGATCGACGCTGATTCAACAACTCCGCCGCGTTTTTGTCGCTGGTGACCGGCTATAAGCCGGCACCGAGCTCTTTCAACTTTTCTTTTTTCTCTTTTTAGCGTCAATGTTGTAACACACCACTTTATCTCCTCTTTAACCTCACTGACTCTTCCTCTGGCTTCATTTGCCTGCTTGCATGTGCCGTCAATGAAGCTATTCTCAACCTGTATGTCAACTTGTTGTTACTAGGCTGGTTATTACATGCAAGCGGCGACCTTTTCACCGGAGGGCTAATCCGCCGTTAACAANCTTTCTAATTCTCTCAACATTTTCTCCTACCTGATTCAACAACTCCGCCGCGTTTTTGTCGCTGGTGACCGGCTATAAGCCGACACCGAGCTCTTTCAACTTTTCCTTTTTCTCTTTTTAGCGTCAATGTTGTCACACACCACTTTATCTCCTCTTTACCCTC
>OVBE01008466.1:0-10239 GCA_900406425.1 Iberis pinnata | reverse complement strand
GAACCAGGCTCTTATGCAGAAGCTATGAGGAGTGAAAGCAATAATGAGTGGAAGATAACATGTGTGGAAGAAATGGATTCATTATCAATAAATCAGACGTGACAAATAGTAGACAGACCAAACAAGAAGAGAGTTATAGGTTGTAGATGGGTATTCAAGAGAAAGCCAGGTATTCCAGGCATAGAAAAACCTAGGTTCAAAGTTAGATTGGTGGCTAAAGGATTTTCTCAAGTCAAGGGAATACATTATACAGAGGTATTTGCCCTTGTAGTGAAACATGTATCCATACGAATAATGTTATCACTAGTAGCCAATCAAGATTTAGATCTTGACCAATTGGACGTGAAAACTGCATTCCTAAATGGGAATCTAGATGAGGAAATTTACATGGAACAGCCAAAAGGATTCAAAGTGAAAAGTCAGAAAGATAAAGTCTGTTTGCTTAAAAGATCTCTCTATGGATTAAAACAGTCACCTAGGTAATGGAACAAGAGATTTGATTGTTTTATGAAAGAACAAAAATTCAGACATAGTCAGTATGATATATGCGTGTATATCAAAGGTTGATGAATTCAAGACGTGATCTATTTACTGATATATGTTGATGATATGTTAGTGGCATCTAAAGATTCAGCTGGAATTCAGAAACTTAAGACAAGTTTGATGAAAGAGTTTGAAATGAAAGACCTAGGAGTTGTTACAAGAATCTTAGGAACGAACATTATCAGAGATAGAAAGAAAGGAATGTTAAAACTTTCACAAGAAAAGTATTTGGAAAAAGTCTTAAAAGCATTCAATATGTTTGATTGTAAACCAGTGGTTACTCCACTTGGTTCATAGTTCAAACTTAAAAGTCTGAGTGAAGCAGACTTAGAAAAAGAATCAAAGTTAATGTCAGAGGTCCCTTATGCTAGCGCAATGAGAAGCCTCATGTATGCAATGGTTGGTTCACGACCAGACCTTGCACACTCAGTTGGTGTGGTCAGCAGGTTTATGAGTAAACCTGGTCGTGACCATTGGAGTGCAGTTAAGTGGATTTTAAGGTATCTTAAAGGTACAATTAATCACAGTTTGACATTTTCTAAAGATTCAGAGTTCAAAGTTGAGGAATTTTGTGATTCAGATTATGCTACAAATCTAGATAGAAGAAGATCAATTCCTGGTTATATTTTTCAAGTGGGAGGCAATACAGTTAGTTGGAGATCAGGTCTCCAACAAGTTGTTGCTCTTTCAACCACAAAAGCCGAATATATGGCCTTAGGTGAATCATTTAAAGAAGCAATTTGGTTAAAAGGCATAATTGAAGATTTAGGTTTTATAAAAAGCAAGATTAGAGTTCATTGTGATTCACAGAGTGCAATTTACTTAGCTAAAAACGGAGGTTTTCACAGAAGAACAAAACATATAACAGTAAAGTGGCATTTTATCAGAGACGAAATCACATATGAAGTTATTGAAGTGGTCAAAATTCATACGTGTCAAAATCTCGCAGACCTATTAACTAAGAACTTACCTGGAAAGCCCTTTGAGAATGGGATACTTACCTTGAAGGTGGTTGATTGAGGTATCACCTCCGTCTGCCTGGTGATTCTTCTCGATTCCTCACCTCACAGACACATAGAGCAAAATTGAGGTCAGTATTAGATCTCAACAGGGTTAACAGAATCGTAAAACATGCAGAGTTATTCAACAGTTTTAAGTTTCAAGTTCAGATCTATAAGTCTCAGTCACATGCAGAAGCTAGAAAGGTTTTACCTTGAGGTTTATTGTGGATCTTTAGTCTTGAGTCTTCAAATCTGGTTCGTCTGGTTGAAGTCTTCAGTTTTGTTCTTCTGGATATTTGATATATTCCTCCAGAAGAGTCATCCTCGACATGCATGCAAAGAAACTAGTCAGTACAAGAGTTAAAAGAAGTCGAAGAGTCAGAATCAAGTTTTGGGTTTTGATTTTACCTGAGTTTATTTGTTGTTCTTCGAAGATCAAGAGTTTTTTCTGTCTGGTTTATCTGCAAGATGTGTGTTGTTTTAACAAAGAAGAAGGAAGGTCAGTATCAGAAGGAAAGATCATATCTTTAGAAGGAAGACGAAGAGGTTTAGAGTTTTACCGTTTTGAGTCTTGAGACAAATGGTCTTGTCAAAGGTTGTAAGTCATCAGTATGTGTTGTTTAATCAGAAATAAGCATGGTACAAGCGTAGTGGCCGCCAGAGAAGATGAAAAGTTTTGTCTCAAGGTTTCATAGACAGAGAAGAAGAAAATTTTTAAGTCAGCGATTAGGGTTTTAAAGTGAGCTAAGGTGGAGAATTGTGGGTTTTATAGCTACACTTAACCGTATTGGGCCTTAGTCAGCTGGGCTAGTTATCTACGAAATGGTAAAAGGAAGAGTTAGTGGGCTATTAAAATTTTTTCACATAAGCCCAAAGTGATAAGCTCTATATTACATGGTATTTTGCAGAAGCCCAAATATACAAGAATCATATCTTCTTCTTCATTCAGTTGTAGCAAAAAATTGCGAAGAGAGAGATTGAGCTGAGGATTCGTGAGGCCGATCTAGAAGCTACGTCTCAGTCATTGTTCATCTCCTTTACAGAGACAAAGAGGTTTCTTTTCTTTGTGTGTTGATTGCAATCCAATCTGCATCGTATTTCACACGGATTAAATAAAGCATAGATTCCTATAGTTCTTTGTATTGTATTGGATTTGATCGGTTGTTCATAGTGAAATCTTGAAGAGAACAGTCTCTTCTCCAAATGTACCGAAAGGGAACTGGGTTACCAAATTCTTGAGTGTTAATTTTGCAATTGTTTGAGTTTCTTAAGGCGCAAGTTAAGTAACAAAAACCTAACAATATGGTATCAGAGCAAAATCTCTGTGTGATTCTTAGCTATTTCTTCTTCCCAATGAGTGTTTCTTCATCTCATCTTCGATCTCTATGTTTCTCAGCTGAGATTCTTCACTTTCTCATTCATTTCTTCATTTTTCTTCATTTTCTTTCCGTCTAGTTCTTTTAATTTTTTTTGTATCTTAGTTCTTGGTTAAGGTTGATTTTCGATAATGGCAAACAACCGCGATTCTTATGAGAATCCTTATTTTCTTGTGGAAACGATCATTCTTCTTTGATTTTGGTTTCGGATCGACTCAATGGAGCCGCATATTTTAATTCTTGGAAACAGTCTATGAAAATGACAATAAATGCTCGTAATAAACATGGATTCGTGGAAGGTTCAATTTCTAAACCAGCATCTGGTCATGTAGATGAACATGCATGGTCTCATTGTAACGATATGGTAAAATCTTGGCTAATGAACTCTGTTTCAAAATCGATTGGTCAAAGCATTTTGTTTGTCAAGACTGCTCATGAGATTTGGACTAATTTGAACAAAAGATTCAAGCAGAATAGTTCACCAAGATTGTATCATGTAAAACAATATCTTCATCAACTGCGTCAAGGAGCTCTTGATGTGGATACATACTATAACAGATTGATGACAATTTGGGAAGAGATGAAGATGACTCAGGCTATACCAACCTGTAAATGTCATAATTGTACTTGTGATTTGGATGCACAATGACATCTGCAATTTGAGAGAAGTATAGTTCGTAAGTTTCTCTTTGGACTAAATGACTCTTATGAGAATGTTAGAGCTCAAATCATCATGATGGATCCATTGCCAGATCTTGAAAGAACTTTTAATTTGGTAGTTCAACATGAACATCAGTCTTTGTTAAAATAGATTCCTCAGTCTCAATTTGTGATTTTTCAAGCTTCAACTCAGCCTGTTTCACCACGATCTTATACAAATGAAGATGTTGTCGCTGCTGTTCATGCGTATAACCAAAAGTTTAAACCAAGATTGATGACAATTTGGGGGATATAAAGATGACTCGGGCTACACCAACCTGTAAATGTCAGAATTGTACTTGTGATTTGGATGCACAATGGCATCTGCAATTTGAGAGAAGTATAGTTTGTAAGTTTCTCTTTGGACTCTCAGGAGACTGTTATAGCTCAAATCATCATGATGGATCCATTGCCAGATCTTGAAAGAACTTTTAATTTGGTAGTTCAACATGAACATCAATCTTTGTTAAAACAAAATCCTCAGTCTCAATCTTTGATTTTTCAAACTTCAACTCAGCCTGTTTCACCACAATCTTATACAAATGAAGATGTTGTTGCTGCTGTTCATGCGTCTAACCAAAAATTCAAACCAAGACATGCTTACACATACTGTGGTTTACAAGATCACATAACCAATAGATGTTATAAGCTTCATGGATATCCACCCGTGTCAGCATCAGTGGCGGACCCAACATAAAAAACTACAGGTGTCAATCAAAACTATGGGCCATAAGACCCATATTCTTAATACAAAAAATGAAAAATAAGGTGTCTCATAGGGGTTTGATCTCATGTTTAGATGGTTCAAACTTGAATTGGGTAACCAATTATGCTGCTTAAGAAGACTAATCACTACAAGCAAAATTAAATTCTTATATTTTAGGGGGTCAGTTGAACCCCTATTCGTTCAAATAGGTTCGCCACTGGTCAGCATGTTATGTCATTCAGGGCTCACATGGAAGAAGAAGAAGATACAAGAGATGGAGCTGAAAGATTTTGCTTTTTTGGATTATAAATAAATACTTCATTGTAAAGTTTAAATTTTGTTGTCACAACTTCTATTTTCTGAGCTATGTTATTCTTTTCAGAGCTATGTTATTCATTTCACCATATATACACCATAAACTTTATTATCTCTTGACAAAAAAAAAGTTTATTTCTTTTCCTTTCTCACATTTTAAACACTATAAATTAAAATAGAAATTGATAATTAGGGAACATGTCAGACAAATAAAATCTTTCTGCTTATTTCATTTAAGATTATGGATACATTACATACGCGTTACAAAAACACTTAAAAGAACAAAAAAAATAAGTTAATGCGTCTTTTTGTAAAAAAGAACAAAAATTACTTATGAGATAGACATACATAAACCATATATATACTATAAAAATTCAATTTGATAAAATGTAAATAATAAAAGAAACCCAAAAAAACCATAAAATAATTTCGTTGGGTAATAAATGCCTCTCATCGATCAAATTAACAGATAAATCCAAACTCTTTTTATATTTTTAAAAATATTGTGTTTGTAAAAGTTAACTTAGGCTCCAGCGTAAGGGCTAGGTTTAGGTATGCCCTTAACGAGACCACATTGGAGACTTGTTGGAGGCATGTTGTATTCATCTCTGAGTGATTTTTCAGGCGACAAGATACTCGCGTAAAGTTGTTGTCCTAAGTAACGTCTCTCAGTGTTCTCAGAACGAATGTTCCACATTCCACAGTTATCGAATGTGAGCAAGATTGCTGCCCAACACTTTGGGTAGACTTGGACTGTGTGTCTACTCACTGCATCCAAAAGATTGTAGTTCTTCCTTTTCTCTGGAGTCCAAGTTCCTGGCTCGACACTTTGAAACAAAGTAACATTAAAAATCAAGTTAAAACTGAAGAGTTAAGTTAGTTACGTGTGGTGAAAGAAATCAATAGAGATTTTGTCTGTTTGTTTGTTTGTTTCACTTACGCGACAGCGAAAAAGGAGTAACCATTCAAGTGCCAAGACTGAACACTCTTCTCATGATTCTCAAACACCACCTCAACGAAGGTACGATGAGTGATATTAACAACGTTTGGCTCAATCTTGATGTTCTTAGTCTCTTCTGGGGTTGGGTTATCAGTGATGATATTGTACTTAAAGGCCTTATCAGCCATACCAAAATACTCAGCGAGCTTAAGTGGGGTTTCAGGATCAGTGTGAGACACTCCATTCAATGCATACCTGAGTTTACCATCAACTTTTCCTTGAGTGTTCACAAGCTTAATGGTACGTGTGATGTTGATTTTTCCATAGTGGTAAGATCCTTGAGGGTTAGGCCTAGCTGCACTAGCAGTCAAATTCCACCTGAAAGATCGGAATTGGTTCAAAGACCAAGCCCATCCAACTGGACCATCAGGGATCTTCGAAGAGGCTAAGCCTTTACCTCCCTCATAACGAAGAAGTCCAGTTGTGGATATAACTGACTTCAAAAACCTAGAGGATGCAATCATATAGTAATCTTTAGGTTCTTGATCAGCAGTAAGGATGGTTCCAAAACATTGACCAACATGAACATCAAGAGAGTCGTAATCATTCTGAAGAACATGTGATCCTTCCATCTCAACAAGCTTCAACTTATGATTCTGAATCCTAAAGTTGAGAGATGTCTTGAGACCCACGTTACAGATCCTAACCCTGTAAGTCTTTCCAGGTTTCAAATTGAAGAGTGGTGCATCAGATCCATCAGTTTTCCCAGCTTTTCCGTTGATGAGAATACCATCTGGACGACCAAGAGTACGACCACTATCGAGGAACTTCTTCAATTGAGTGTGACTCTTAGTGTACCAATCACCAATAAGGACAGTGTAATCATCTTCTGGATCAGCGTAAGGGACAGGAATGAGGAGACGACTGTTCACACGGAGTCCACCAAATCCACCACTAGCACGGTGCATTGTGGTACTCGGGTAATAGAAGTAGCTACCGATCTGATCTTTAGGTTGGAAATGGTAAGTGAAGTTAGTGCCTGGCATGATTGGACACATAGTTCCTGGAACACCATCTTGCCAACAGTTCTTCCTGTGTTGGATCCCATTCCTAATACCCAAAAATAATGTATTATCAAAGCATATTAAAAAAAATTAATACTATGTGACAAACAAAATTTTTTAGTATCATACAATATAATTTCTGTAGACTAATAACGATGGGATTAAATTATTTTACTATAAAATTATTTTATAGATAATAAAATTACACAAAAAATCGATTTTACATAACGAGAAAAGCTTTAATTTTTTTAGTTAATATGTATAAATTATGTACATAAAAATGTTGGTCTCAAAAGGGTAATTTTTTATGATTTCATAAATCTAAAGACCGGTCATGTTCGAAATGTCTTTGACAAAATAAAAATTCCAAGAATATGTGTTTATAGATTGAGACACCTGATTCTATAAGAATGTATATTTTTGAAATCGAATGCTTTTGGTGTAAAAAATAATTATGGTTATTACCAAGTAATGAGGAAGGGTTCGTCGAGGTTGTTAAAGACATTGATGATAATGTTGTTGTTGGAGGTTGAGTTGATGTTAGGACCAGGGAATTGGCCATTGATTAGGATGACTTGTTGTGGAACACCAAGAGGAGATAATGTTCCATAGGACACGTTCCACACGTGATGGAAGTAAGGATCTTCGGCTCGGACCACCACCGTTAAGGTTGCGGCCAGATAAAGGCACGTGGCCAAAAGTTTAACCCCTCGCATAACAATAAACAATTTTTGATTCGGTTTATAGTTTTAGATTAATATTTTTTTTGAGTGTTTTGGTGGGGTATTTATTGTTTATTGTTTTTTTGAATATGGTTTGGGGTTTGAATTTCGAGTTGTGGAAAATATTTCGAGGCATTTTTATAGGGTTTTTTTAGGAGAATGTTTTTCCTATTTTTTCTCGTTTTCTTTGGGGTCTCCTTTCATTACGCTTTTCTCTTCGTTCATTTTTGGGCATATTGAAGTTTAACCTCTCCCTATTTTTGGTATTTTAATATCTCTAAGTTTTCTTTTACCTATTTTTTGGTTTTCATTGTCATGTCTTCGAGATTGGTTTTGCTATTTTGGATTAATAATATTTATATATAGCTTATGCGAGAGAAATTTTGTTAGTCATCTGATATATTATTGTAATCTTATTAAGATAGGTGTAGAATTAGTTACTATTAATTTTAGAAGAATTCCATGAAATACCATTAAGATATGTTGAGATTCCAAATATACCGCACACTCCAAAAAATATTGCGTTAGATTAGATGGATGTAACACGGATTTTTATTGTTATCATATAAATATTATTGTATTATCGGAGTTAAGTATTAGTAATTTTTATGCGATGTTCCTATACTATAACTTAAGTTTTATAAAAGTGCATTTGTATTACATCATTGATAGGTTATACAATACAACACAAATATGAACAAAGGAACTCGCTCAAGGAAGACATATCATTTTCATTTATACTCTTTTTTTCTTCTTTATTCACTCACAAAGTACATACATGAAATCATGAAAAGAAGAAAAAATCAAAATTCCATGAGGTCTGGTTTTGCTCATATCATAGCGAAATCAACAGTTTTCTTAATATTTTGGATAAAAATTAACCTTGGAAAATTAAATTCATTTTTTTTCTAAGTATGTTATACAATCCTACAACTAGACTATATAAAATTAAAATTAAATTTAACGGAACCAAATTCAAACCAAAAGAAAGAAAACTAACAGTTTTAAGCTTTTCTAAAACAAAAAAAAAAAAGAAATCTACCGAACATAATCAAATAGCTAAACACCCATGAATAAGTACACTAATCACGGTTACATGTCCAACCTAACCTAAGTATTTTCAAGATGATATTGTGTTTTCATTACCCTCTGCTTTTAATTGGAAGAGTAGAATTTGTAATATTTTCACACGTATTTAAAACACATGTATGTTATTTTCATAATTATACAATTTTGTATGAGTTTAAACTAATAGAATTTTAGTAAATTAAAAATTTCTTAGTTAACTAGTTAATATTTTTGAAATCAACAAGTTACTATAAATAAATTTACGTTGAAAACTTAAAACTTTTACTTTTGAAAAACAAATTTGAAACATAAAAAGATATGTTATATACATTAAAGGGAGTATCAAATTTTATTTCATAGGAAAAAAAATCAACTCAAAACATGCGCCAAATCACAAAGAAAAAAACAAACTTGAAACATAAAAATAGATGTTATGTAAATGTAGAGGCACAAGAACCAAAGAAAATGTTGAACGAAAAGATGATTTCACTCATTTAACTCATTTGCTCGAGATAGTAAAACCTAAAACACAATGGAGGGAGTTGGGAGAGGGAGATGGAGAGGTCGAGCTTTTGGGGGGAGAGAGAGGGAGAAGGAGAGTTCTTGGGTTAGGTTTTGCTAGAGGTATTGGGAGATTTCTTCATGGGAGAGGGTTTGAGATTGGTCCACCACCAAATTCACCGCCACTTGTTTGGGTAAAAATTATTTATTATTTTACTTTAAATGAGATTTTATAACAATCGATTAATCTAAAATACTTTAATATTTTCGCGTATCTTTGGACGTTTGATATTATTGGAGATTGATATCTCATTTCTTTATTGCTATTTGTTTATTATAGAGGATTATATTTACTTGCCTTGTGTCTTTAGTGTCTTGGATTTAACTTATCTTTAATGGGAAAAATGTAATTTTAATACTGAACTTTTAAAAAGTGTTGAAAAAAAAATCATGAACTTTTCTCTCTCCTAAATAAATATCAAACTTTTTTTAGGATTCAATTTAAATAACAAACTTTCGTTGATCAAGCCAATAAAATATTGCCGTTAAGTTGACTAAAAATAAACTTAACGGTTGTACTTAATTGGCCTAATCAACAAAAGTTTGTTATTTTTTCAACAATTTCTAAAAGTTCAATATTTGTTAGACATTTTTATTTTATTGAAATATTTAATTTATGTTAATAATATGTTAGTTAAGTGATGTTTATAGAAATATCTTGTCAAAATAATGAAATAAATTTATCTAAAGTATAACTTTGAATATTTTCATTTTTATTATTTTTGATGTTTCAAATAAAATATAATTTTGATTCTAATTTAGTTGATTTATGTTTGTAATAATTTTTAAATTAAATAAAATTTAAAAACATAAAATCACAATTATATTATATAATATATGTATTATGTTGATAAGGCTTGTACCTCCGAGTACTCAAAGCATATTGTAATTATTTTATTATTTCTTGTATATATATTATATATTATGATTATACTTACTTAAAATTTGTTTTTAATATATATATATATATATAGTTTATCTTCGTAAATATATAAGAAAATTTTCTTATTATTTTATAAGATATTTTTCTTAAACATCATTTANTTTTGTATCAATTTAGTCATAACATAATAATTTTATCATAAATTATTAATCATAACATAATAATTTGATATAACATAATAAATAAAATAATTTCTTCAAAATGATTACAACTTCAAAAATTTAGTCATAACCTAATAATTTTTTCGAGCGATTAATTATCGGTTAGATAATTTATCTCATAAATAAAATAAGTTCTTGAA
>OVBE01008465.1:0-17167 GCA_900406425.1 Iberis pinnata | reverse complement strand
TATATATATATATGTGTGTGTGTGTATTGCCACTCACACTATCCCTGCATCCAAACACTCTTTACAATTATTTTTAAAAAATTGAAAAATAAAAAAATCAATTTTTAAAAGAGTAATCTAAACATCTTAAAAAAAATCAAATATTGTTACAATATGGTTGTAACAAGAAAATCCTTATTTGTCTATATAAATATAAAACCATATTTATCACAAAATCTCATCTATACTATTAAAGGAGAAGCATATTTCTCCAAGAAGTCAAATTAAAGAAAATATTTACAAGAATTTCTATTAGCTTAAAAATTAAGATGAAAAAAGAAAACAAATTTCGCATGGGTATTTTGGTCCAAAAAGGTGAAAACGCGCGAACCCTGTAATTGGATGGGTTTCCCCCGTTTTATTTTTTAAGTGATCCTTCGGTTCTTGGATTTGATTTGCACAACTACATTTTAATTTTTCTACAAAAACAAAGTTTACAATAACAATGCGCGTATCCTATTAGTGCGGGTGGGTTTGACCCGTGTTTTTTAAGTGATTCTTCGGTTCTTTGGTTCGATTCGTACAAATGCATTTTTATTAAAAAAACAAATTTCAGAATAAAAAACACGCGGATCCTATTATCGGATGTGTTTGATCCATTTTTTAAATTATTCTTCGGATCTTCGGTGAGATTCACATACTGAGATTTTTAGAAAAAAACCAATTGAGAAAAACAAGCCGAACAATTACGTTAACCTCTTTATTTTCTTTATGTTTCATGTATTTTAAATTATGGTTTAGATATTATTGTTACCTTAATTTGATACTTATAGGAGTACAAATACTTGTACATAATGTCTAATACATAATAAAATACAGAGTATATATGTATAAGATATACTCTCAGATAAATAACAAGACTTCCGACAAGATCAAGAAACAAGTGAGGTCCACTAGAAGACCCACAAGACCCAAAAGACCCACTAGAAGATCCACAAGACCCACTATAAGACCTACTACCTATAATGTCTCACCAATAATAAGATTACAACAAAAAGAAGCCTAACAATGCCAAACAAGAATGAACACAAGACTATGACATCTAATAAATCAAAATTAAAAAGCAAAAGATACATAATTATCACAATATCAATAGTGAAGATTCTCTCTACATGATCAATGAAGACTCTACTATAAATACCCACCTTTGGGTTCACAAAAAGAACACAAACATTTTCACAATCACTTCTCTCTCTAAAAAACTCTCTTAAATTTCTACAAGTCTAGTTTTGTAATCTTTTACGTTTTATTTATAAAATTTTGTATTTTATTATAATCAATAAAATCTAAAATTTTTAATCACATCATATCTTTAGTTTTCTTCGAGTATAGTTAAATAAATTTTGCATTTCTGTATAAACAATACATAAGTAAAATTTATAAACAATAAGAAATAAAAGTTAATAAGAAGAAATTTAACAGGTACCCGACCAAAAGATCTTAAATGAATTTTAACAAATCTTTCTTAAAGGTTTTCGAAACAAAAGCTTTTGATCTCTATCGAATTAAACATTTCTACAAAAGATCTTTTCATTCTGAAAAGACACTATTGTCGTCAGTGTTCCAGGCTTCAAGTCCTATGAAGAGGCCGTAAGTCCGTTGGCAAACCCCGACTGTGTAAATAAAGAAAATGTTAGTATCTTTTAGCATTGTTTAATCCTAGATTAAATCATGACTTTGTCGTTTAGAAAACTCTTTAAGCCAAAACGTGCTTCTACTTCTTCATCACATTCAACAATTAATTCAAGAGAAATTATGAAAAAATTAACATCATTTAATCAAGAAATAACAAATGATCAATTACCTCATATTAATCCTAAAAGTATTTATCAAATCGGAACATTTGACTTCAAGACCGCATATTCAATAAAAGAACATGAACAAACTTTACCTCTCCAAAACGAATTTGAAGAAGTAAAACTATTATCCTCACTTGCCTTAGATAAATACAAACAAAAAGGATTTAATTATTTACATTTTGGATTAATACATATAGCAATTAAACCACTATCGAGAACTGGTATAGATTCTCCAATATTAATGTTATTAAGAGACAAGACTTTATTAAAATTTGAAGATTCATTATTAGGAGCAGTTCAATCTAATTTATGTAATGGAACAATTTATTATAAGGGAAGTTAGCTTAACTACCATACATTTTAGTACAAATGACTAGAACCATGCAATTTTTTTTATTACTTGCATTTTTTAAATGCCCAACGTACCCTTCTATTACGTTGTGACAAAAGCTGGCTGAGTTAAAAGAAATTGGATGACTTACGGGCATAAGTCACCCGCTCGTGACGAATTACTTACAAAAACTGGCTGATTTATGTGTAAAAGGCTGACTTACGGTCATAAGTCACCCTACGTTACGACTGACATACGAAACTGGCTGACTTACGTGTTTATGGCTGACTTATGTTCTCATGTTACAGCTGACTTATACTTCGGCGGGATGACTTGTTGAAAATTGTACTGAGTTATAGCTAGAGATGGTTGACTTATGTTTGGCAGGCTCATTTAATGAAGCTGAATTATTGGATGTTTATACGGCTGAGATACCTATGCTCAGTCGTAAAGAGCTGGATTAACGTTCAACTCATCATGTTTACGACTGACCTACTAGCGAAAGATTAATTACTAGAATATCATTCACGTGACCGCTGATTTAGTTGATGATATGGCCGACTTATGGTTTCCCAGCATATTACGACTGACTAATTTGAGAAAGATTAATTACTAGAATAGCATTCACCTTGCGACAAACTTACGTTGCATTTGATGGCTGATTTACTTGGACTGGGTTATGTGTTGGTATTGCACCTGACTTATCTTTTTGCCATGTCATATTCCATGTCAGCATCCATGCCATGTCATCATCCATTGCGGATGATGATGTGGAAGGTTAAATTTGAGATAGAGGGTGTTGAATTTTTTTTTCATTGTAGATAGTCTTACCGATTCTTCTTCGGTAATCAACTTCTCCATCTATCTACTTACCAAAAAAAACTTCTCCATCTATCTTCGTAATCTTATTCTTCATCTCATACTGAGAGCTTATGGATCAGGTACATATTGTTTCCGGTAACTGGGTTAAGAAAAACAGATATGTATTCGACGCCGACAATAGAGGATGTAGAGTTCTGCTTATAGATGGTCAAACAACACGCGAAGTAGTAGAAAAGTTGGACTGTTGTACAGGGGCTTTCTCGGCGACATTGGTCCGTTCGTTCTATCTTCGAGTGTCGGAATAACTATCAATAAGCAATTTGGTATAGATGTATTTTTTTGGGCCGAGTCTGAGTTATGTTAATGATAGACTAAGTTTTATTAACTTAAATGTAGAGTTATTTTAATATCAAGACTGAATTATGTTTTCGATGTAACTAACCTAATTCTATGATGCGGCTGACTTGTTCAAATGGTTATATTTTCAATAAGCAGTTTGGTATAAATGTAATTTTTAATAGGACGAGTTATTTAAAAGAATTGGACTGAGTTATATTATCGGTAGGTTGAGTTATAGTAATAGTAATGCCACAAAATTAGGTATATCGGTTGTATCCTTTAATTAATTTTTGTTGAACTGATGTTTTGGGTGGTTTTATTGTTGTTTTAAGTAGTTTTGTAAGATATCAATTGTAATTGTTGCTTCTGAGTATGGTTGAGATACTTTTTTTACTTGACCGAATGAGGTTCAATTCTATACTTAGCCAATTTCATGCGATTGTAACAATTCTTCCAGAGTTCTTAAGTAAAATATGCGCATTTTAGTAATAGATTCAAACAGTTATAATACAAGATTAGGTTAGAGACACCAGATTCAAGAGGGTTTTATATCCTCCATCCACAAAGAGGTCTACTGCCATACTCTTCCGAATACCTTGAACATTGCTACTGTTTATACCATAAAAAACTACACCAAGCGCTAGAAATTCAATAAAATTTAATGTAAACACCCCACAATCACCAGTTATATGGTTTTGTGGAACGTGTTTGACATCCATCCATCGCAAGGCAAAACTTTTTTACCCCGTAGGTTTTTGTTTGTTATGTGGAACATATCTGTCCAGCAACCGTCGAATCATCTGCAGTAGCGATTAAAAAGATTCGAACACTTTATCCGTACTTTCTGGTGTTACGTGTCTAATGATTGAGTCGTAACAATCTATCCTCTCCTCCCATAAATGAAGGTGATACGCCACCCAATGGTCGGTGCCAACTTGCTGCGCCCCGTACAAGTGATCCACATCTATAAACCACTTCTTTTTTTGTCTGGAGCTCTACCGGTATCATGCCATTTACTAATTATTCATACACTGGATAAAATCCGAAGCCATCCGGGTCTTTTTTGAAATCCTTATAATCAAGTTTCCATAAATTTTGGAATTAGTTATCGAAAAACCCAATGCGGTCACTCCAGAATAGGGTGGAATCTTCCATGGACTTTCAAATGCGGACTCTAATATATGAATCAATATACTGTAGAAAGAAGCGTAAAATATCATAACTCGGTCATTGAAAAGTAAATAACTCAGTCACCTATATAAAAAAACCCAGCCATTAACTAAATAACCGAGTCGTATTTCTTACAGTATCAAACAGCCATGCTAAGCGCTGATCCTTTCCCCACTCATTTCTTACAATAGTAAGCAATTTGAAAAATATACCCTCATTCTCCGAATTATGTTCCTTCCCCTACAATTATACACAACTCAGTTTATGCATAGAATGATGATAGTGTGATTAACATATGGTCTTAAGGTCCATACTCGAATTGCTCTAGGTGGTCCATGAGTGCTAGCTCAACAGGTGCTAGAGGATCATATGTTGTTACAGAAGGATTAATACCCTTCCTCATGCACGTCATCCCATTTGTCCCAATTTGAGCAAAACCTTATGCTTCAGGAGCACATTCAGAGATACTTGACCTGTTAGGAGATAATTGAACCATTTTCTCCCGAACAGATTTTACTTTTCCAACCTCAATTCTTCCTGTGCATCTTCATCCACACTTTTCACGGCCACCTTCGGTAACAAACTGCCCTCTGTCACAAGTTTGGACGTTTTTGGAGGATCCTGTGCAGGGGTCTCATGCTTTCTCGCATCCTTCCCTACATTTAACAGAGCCTTCGTTAACTCAACATGTTTTACGCTTTTCCTTCTTTTCTCATCCGATGCTTTCTTCTTGTCATCGGCCTTTTTCTTTTTTTAACTCAGCCTCTGCCTTTTTCTTATCTTCTTTCAGTTTTGTGTTGCGCCTTGTGACGAGTCCCAACGGAGGAGATTTAAGTGTCTCATCGACATCAACAACCACATTGGCCAAATACTTCTTCGCCTCATGTGTCTTGGCCACTTCATCTTCCCAATTTAGTTCAAACCTCAAAGCATCGGCTCTTGCCACAAAAAAATCCTTGACCTCACTCTGTTTCCCCTCTAAATCTTTTGCAGGGGTCTTAGCTGCGGGTGGACTATCAACAGGTCCCTTAGAATGAGATTCAACGGTCTCATCGACATCAAGAACCACATTGGCCGATGGTAGCTCCTCGACCTCACTCTATTTCTCCTCTAAAAATTTTTCAGGGGTCTTAGCAGCTGGTGTACTATCAACGGGCTTTGGCTGTAGAATTTGCGTTGGCGAGGGATATGTTATAGATGGAGGGGGGGTTGGGTTTTTTGAGAGGTGATCATTGTTTCCGAGACTTTCACGTAAATCTAGTTCTTTCAGACACACCTGGACTGTCTCTCTGACAATTTGAGGAATCATGTTTGTGAACCCCCCCCCACCCCCCACAAGTGATTCAGCCAACACATGCATATAATTTTCCATAAGAGCCACATATTCCACACCTATATTAGCGATTTTCCCTACAACTTTCTTCTACTTCTTTGTTGGTAGCTCGGCATCACCCGAGACTTCAAAATTCCTTCTTTTATTGTTCTTATCTTTCTTCTGCTTCTTTGTTTGTTGCTCGGCCGTAGCCAAAAGTTGAGCCTCCCTCCTTCTTTAATTGTGCACATCCCAAAAACCACTAGCATAGCGGCATGCATGTATGTATGTTATCAAGTTCACAAGTTGTGGGTCGTCTTCTTCATCCGGCCATTGAGAAAACAACTCTTGTAAAGACTCCTTCATGACCATATTCCTCACGCGCACCTGCACAACTTAAAACATAACTCAACCTTCAAATTCAAACAAACTTAGCCAACAAGTAAATAAAAACTATCCAACGCGTAACTCTTCCACGATTAAAAATAAAAACCATATACATCAGCCACCTCACATATAAAAAAAAGCTAGCAGTAACTCGTAACTCAGTCACCAAGATAATAAAAACTGAATAAAAACTCGGTCGTTGAACAAGAGATACAAAACGTCTCAACATAACACATCCACCAAATTATTAGAAATCGTTATGAAACATTACCTTGCCATAATTTTTGATCTCATCAGAGATGGCATAATCTAAATTTGCACGTGGACGACTTCCAGGCCATGTCTGACAGACCCTTAATGATTTCCTCCATTCATCTAACTTAGATCCCATCCCACGCGGCACACTCAACTCATCCCAGAAAGCTTCGTATTGCTGAGGTTCAAGTTCAAAACTTTCTGTTGGTAGTGGGTTTGTGTTTAACCCAGTTATCTCAGCAAATTCATTTAATCCAAACCTGATAGGTTGATCATGAAGGATACTCCAAATCTCCATCTTATTCACGCGAAGCTGTCTACAAAGTAGATAATGTATTGTCTTAGCAGACCACACGATCTGGCTATCAGCTAGCTCGGCAATGATTCTAACAGGTAATGCCTTCAGCTATTGCCACACATCAGTACTTATTGCATCTCTAACTTCCGGGATGTCTCCCAAACAGACATTGTGATTTAACAATTTTTTTCCAAGCTTAGAAGCGCTTAAAAGTCTTGGAGGGTAATCCCGTATTTGATATTCAGAGGCAAACATCTCATCATAAAAAGATAAATATAAATAATCCATATATACAATTAACCCAGCTGCGATGGAAAACAAAATCAGCCATAACATAATGAAAACTCAGCACCAATAAGATATATAACTCAGCCACTATGTAAACTAACTCAGTCACATCAGAATAAAAAACTAATTCGTATCAGAAACCAAACTCAGTCTTAACAATAATCAAAATCAGTCGCATTATATGTCAAAATCACTCGCAACATACAGGAGAACACGACGAGATCAAATACGGTTTCGACGAAGACGATTTTGGAGAAGACGACCAGGGTTAAAAGTAGGAAAACTAAACTGTTGTTTCTATTTAGGGATTTACTTCGTGTAAAATACAAGAGTGTTTAAGAAGATTTGTTTATTTATATGTAAAATGAAACTCAGACACAACAACAACAAAAAACTGATCTGCAACAAAATCAAACTCAATTGCAACGTAAATCAAACTCGGTCGTAACAGAAATAAAAATCAGCCACAACATAAATCAAACTTGTCCGCAACAAAATCACACTCATTCGCAACATATATCAAGGGGAATCAATCGAAACTTACCAGAAATTTCGACGAGGGTTCACAATAAGATTTCAACAATGACGATTTCGGAGAAGACGACGAGCGCGATAACTGAGTCACTAAACCGTTTTTTTTCTTTAGTCAGAGTGGAATAGTTGAGCAACTGAGAAATTTGATATGTATAATGTTTTATTGACATGGAATATGGTTTAATGATGTTGAATACGGCATTCTAGTCATTTTTGAAATTTTAAGATGTATGGCATTCTAGTAAGATGTATGGCATTCTAGTCATTTTTGAAATTTTATGCGGTTGAGTTCTCGTTTAAATATACATGAGTTCTGATATCAATAAAGCTTAGTTATTAATCGAAGAGTCATGATTTTTTTTACCTCGGTAACATAATAAGACATCATAGCCTCGTATTATGACATAATATTTGCGTAATACTCCCTTCATTTTTATTTGATTGATGTTTTTTTAGTTTTAAAATGATTGATTTTTTCAATTTTCTATGCTAATAAGAATTCAACCCCCTATTTCTCACTTTTAACCTTCCACATCATCATTTCACTAGTTTTGGTGTTTTGAAAGTGAGAGGCAATATAAAACATAGTCACTCTGTTTCTTTTTAATGGATGTTTTATATTTAAATTTTTTATAAAAATAGATTTAGTAATTTTAAAAGAAAGATTTTGTTACGTTTTCAAGAAAGAGAGGGAGAATCACGTCGCGTCAAAGTTAGATACTTTTTTTGGCACGCATGAGATTATGTGAACAAATTAAAAGAGGAAAGAGTAGTAAATGAATGTTACGCCTGAGTTATCGTACTAAAGGCCTTGTTTATCTTTGTGTATTTATGAGTTATGTTCTTTACTTGCCGACTGAGTTATGGTTAATTTACGACTGAGTTATAATCATTGTTATAACTTGACATTCAGAGGTTGCATAAAATACTGGAAGTACGAGTTTTTAATATTCAAAAAGAAAATAAAATACAAACAACTAACAAGCGAACAATCAAACCTACATATCCCCATCAAACTACTCCAAGGCCACATAAATCTCGTCACCGTCTTCCATCATTAACTGAAAAAGAAAATTTAAAACATGACAATATTAATTTCGGATATAATGGATTTAAACAAAGTTATTAAATATAAAAGCGAGCGAAATAACCAAAAGAGGAGTATCAGTAGGTATGAGTCGCTTGTTGTCATAAATGAACCGAACCGTGCCAGGATCAACATTTGTCAATTTACAATACTCAGACATTATTTTCTTCCCACGTGTATGAACACTCATCACGAATTCATACCCATACCCGACTTTGAGAGTAATTTGTTCGTATGAATTGGTTCAGGAGATGGAGATCTTGTTGACACCCAAAAGAACATGTCGAGGACCTAGGCATTGTAAAGAGATTTGTGCAGAGAATTTTGATGAATATAAAATGTACTAGTTTTGGTGTTTTCAAAGTGAGAGGCAATATAAAACGTAGTCACTCTGTTTCTTTTTAAAAGATGTTTTATATTTTCAATATTTTGAAAATAAAGATTTTGTAATTTTTAAAGAAAGATTTTTTTACGTTTTAATAAAGAAAGGGAAACTCACGTCGCGTCAAAGTCCGAAATGTTTTTGGTACACATGAGAATTCCCGGATAGGGTTTGACCTCGACAAAGTAATATCACATCATAGCCTAATAGCTGCGTAGTAAGACATCATTTTCCTCGGTTCAAAATACTTATCGATATTATACGACTAAGTTATGTTTACACGGCTAAGTTATATTTTATCATTCAGATGGGTTATTATTGTCAACATTTACATGTGTACTTTCTTTTCTATTATCTTACCCAACAATACTAAATCATTTTCTATGTTTTCATCTTGTCCTACACACTTTAGATCTTCTCTCACATACTCTAAGACATAATGTTGTCTATCATTGTCAACATTTACATGTCTATTTTATTTTTTTCTTTTATATTGTACAACAAAATTAAATCGTCCATCGTTCTATGTTGTTCTCAACCAAATGTGTAACATCATCTTGTCTGCCATTATCTTGTCCACCATCACATTTCTTTTACACCAGTCTTTCTTCCTATGACGTGCTTGTCTTCAAGCCTGAACCTTTATTACTATCTTTCTCTTCTCAAATTAGATTAGTTAGAGAGAGAGAAAAATAGAGAGAGAAAAAGGGAGAGAAATGGAAACCAGAAGATAAAAAACGCGTTCTCTCTTTTTTCCCTCAGCCTTTGAAAACCCTAAATCTACATTTAATCTTGGCGGCGGCGCTGGGTTTGCGCCGGTGGCCACCGCCCTCCGTCTTTGTTTTGTCAGTGTAGTCGTCTTTGGGTGTATATGGTCTCCTCGGTTGCAGCAGTCGAGATTCAGCTTCGTCCAAGGTGTGGGTCGACGGTGGTTGCTTCCGGAGTTGGGTTTGGCGTCAGTTGGCCGATGTCGCAGTTATCGGGCCTTCTTGGCGTACGGTTCCGGCCGTCTCATTCGGTCCCATCTCTGTCTCGGCTCTCTACTTCCTTCCTCGACTTTTGTTCTCCTCCGTTTAGCCTTTGTAAGTTGTCTATCGGTTCTGTTCTGCATCAGATTTGTTGGTTTTGGTAGAAGGGTGCCAGTATTTGATTTGGTTCAAGCCTTTGGTTGTTGTGTTGGTTTCTCGTTTTTTTATGTGGCTTGGTTGCGTTTGTTAGTAGTGAGGGCTGGTTTTGTGTGTCGGTTGTCTCCTTGGCTTTGGCTGGTCTCGGTTGCTTGGTGTTAAGGTTTGATTACTCCTATTTTGGATCTGATTGTGTAGCTTCGTATCTCCTCTGCAGTTTTGATCATTGGTCGTTATCTTCAAGTTTCGACTTTTTCTCTTAGAGGTCTTCGCTCCTTGTCTCTATTTTTCAGGTATGACCAATACCTATTCTTCTGCAAAGTTGTCTTTGGCGTTCCCCGGTCTACTCTTTATGAGTTTCGACCTTGCCATCCCTGGAATTTCCTTGGTTTCCTCTTGTCGACTTGGAACCTTTTTCCGGAATAAGTGTCTTTGCGTTTCTTCATCTTTGAGGTAGACTTATTCTCCATAGGAGGAAATTTGTTTGTGGTAGTTTCCTTTCGACCTTTTATTGGAGCAATCACTCAGGTTTTTGAAGTGGGTTCTTCTCAACATTTCTGCCATGAATAGCTCTCCGTCTTAGCGCTTTCGAAGACCGCTCTCGTCCAATTTTTTCTCTAATTTTTCCTTTATTTTTTCTTCTCAGTATAATTCCATGTGTTTTAACTTTGGCTCCCGGATCTCGAGCTTTTGTTTCCTGAAATTTCGAACTTCTACAGTCAAAATTGGCGGGCTTTATGACTTCCCGTTTTTGTAATCTTTGTCGGTTAATATTAACATAAAAGACGAAAAAGAGAAAGAAATGGTGGTGAATAGTGGAGAAGAAGAAATCATCTCTTTCCTAATGTTTTAAAAAGAAGCAATAAAAAATGAAAAGTGTGTTAGCAAAATCGTAAAAGTATTTTTTGAATTTTAATTATGGCATGTGAGAAAAGAAACTATCAATATAGCATATTAGAAAAATTTTGAGAGAATTATGTCATTTAAGATAATTTACCTTTATAATTATCAAAAAGTAATTCTTATACATGAACATAAATACCTCTTTTGATTATTTTTTTTGCTACAGACTATATTTTCATTAATTATAAACAGAATTCAATAAATGAAAAATGTTTTTCAACTACACACTGCATTACTACATATCTCAAATATCATAATATATTATGAAAACAACTAAAAGGTACGAGTCTCGTGAGATTAAGCTTACCGTTATCCGCAACCCGGCTGTCCGCATTGCACTCAAGATCTTGGGTTGCACTTTCTACGGAAAGTTAGAGGCAGCAGCGGTCAGTTCTCAGGAGCTTGAGCTCCACCATTACGCCATTCTCCATCTTAAGATGGTCACTAATGAGGCTGATCAGGACCTGAATCGCCATGATGCTAACATAGGATGGATTTTTGCTAAGATCCTTGATTGCCGGAAGATTGATGCGCTGCGGCACCTGACTCGAGTTGAGGTGATGAGTAGCCTAGTTACACCAGTTTTACAGTATGTCAGGATTCCTCTTGGGTTATTTACTCCGTCGAAGACGACTAGCCGCGTGGATTGAATTTATCTCTTCTCGACCAAGTGGTTTACGAAGACCAGATCCTATATTTTTTTGCACTTGGGAGGTCAGAAGTGCAAGATTCAGTTTCCGCAGCAAGACATTACTAGCGTCACTTCCTTGGAGAACATTCGTTTTCTTCCGGGAGCTGATCGCTTAGAGGATGGAGCTGTACCCGTACCAGACGCACTACAACTTTCCCGAGGGTCGGTTCGGAGTCGACGGTCCACTCAGCAACAACAATGGGATCCTAGCCTAGAGGATGACTCACGTATCCTACCTGAGGATTACAGTGAGTATGATTTTCCACCTCGGCATCCCGACTTCATGGATTCCGAGATGATCAGATGGACTACAGATGCCCCTGAGAGGACTCATAGCATAATTAAGAGGATATGGAGCGCTTTATGAAAGATCAGATGCCCAACATGTTTTCAAGGACATCGGGATCAGAGTGATGATGATGAGGAGCCTTCGACTCATAGAGAGAGAATAGGCGGCAGTTCGGGACAGGCTTCAGACTGATGATGTATCATTTCTGGTTATTTTTTATTTTTCACTTTGGACTTATGTATTTTATTTTTATTTTGGATTTTATGTGTTTAGACTTATTTATTTTCTGGTTATTTTTCCTTCTTTTGGATTTATTTTCACACCGGGATGGTGTAAAGTAACACTGGGGGAGGGGATGTGATGGTTACTAACGTTATTTTGGCAAAAATTTTCAATTTTTTCTTTGTTTTGTTTAGATGATTCTAGTCGAACCGAAGGAATAATGACCAAAATCTATGATGACTACTAACCTGGTGTGAATTAGATATCATTCTCTACTTAATTACTGAATTAGATTAACTGCCGCACCTAGGATTGAAACCCCATTGACTGTTTCTATTCTTTTGAATGTTTTGGTCTTTTGGATTGTTAATGATTTGATGTTAGCTCTATTTGGATATGACTTAAATTTGATCTTAATTTTCTTGCTTATGGTGTTGGTTATACTTTGAAAAGCTCGGTATTTTTCTCTTCAGTTCTTTGTAAAACCGACAAGTTCTTTCAGTATGATCCGGATCCTTTCTCTCCTGCCCTTTAGAAAATAAAAAACCGGTTCAGAAAAAGGGTTGAAAGCGTGACCTAGAAGTCCGTAGTCAACCCCGGCGAATTGCCGACTGCTTAAAAAAGAAAAGAAAAGCGCAAAAATGCGAAAATAAAAAAAGAAAGCAGTAAGGAAAAAAAGAGGAAGTGAGAAAGGGGGGAAAAGGGTCAGGACCAGAAGCTGTTGGATGCTATGTTAGGTATGGGCACTTTGATAGAAAAGATACTGTAGCAGACATTAATCGATAACCCATATGCAAGAACACACTATTTGTACTTAATTGAATGTAGAAAGCTGGCTGAAATGATTTGATGTTTTGATTGATTTGGGATTTAGAGTAGTATGTCATTGGTTGTGTGGCCGTAAACAGTTAATTCGTAGTGGTTGTCTAGGATTAGTATCTCATGGTTTTTGATGTATGAACTTTGGTTGCTAAGATTTTGAGAGTTCCTGTGTGGTCCTTTTCAAACCTCTTCTTCAAATGTGGGTTTTGCTTTACTTGAGGACAAGAAAAAATCTAAGTATGGGGGAGTTGATATCACTCGGTTTTAACGCCTTTTAGTGGGTATTTATATCTACTATTTAGCATTATCCGGGTGTTTTTTTGTGTGTTTTAGCATGTTTTCAGGATTTTCGGTGTTTGGGACGTGTCTGGAGAAAAAATGACGATTTTTGGAAGAATTCAAGTGCAAATGGACTAAATGGACAAGGAATGATCGACTTGTGATGAAGAATGATCGATCCAAGTCTGGGGCAAGAATAGATCGATCGATCCAAGCATGGATCGATCAATCCAAAGCACCTGAAGGATTACATAAATTAAGATCTAACGATCCATCACGAATCGATCGATCCCTTTGAACCCCAGATCGATCGATCCCTCGCGACGAACTGAAGAATAATCAAGCTAAAAGGCGCATTTGACCTCAAGATTTATCATTTTTTAATTATTTAGATTTTATTTTCTTTTACTTTGAGACTATAAAAGCCCTTTTTGGCTCATTATTATTATAGGGATTTTGTAAGAAGTTTATTATCGCCGAAGAGATTAGAGAGTTTTAGAGAGAGAAGAGATCAACATTTGTATTTGAGAGGATTTATGAACTCTGATTTCTTTATATACAATTTGGCTTTNTTTGGCTTTAGAATTCTATAATGTTTACTCAATCTATGATTTCTGTTCTTGCAATCACGTCAGAGTAGTCTCTTTGTTAGGTTTTAGGGTTAAACTAGAGGAAACCATGTTAATTTTTAGAGTTTAATTGAATGGATTGAAATTTGTTAGGTTCTTAGTCTAGATTTATTCTTAGTGCATGAATTAGAGTAACTAACTAGTTCATTGATCATAGAATTATAAACTCAAAAGGATTTGGTTTAGAAGTNTTAATCTAAATGAATAAGTGCCTTTGCTTGCGGGAGTATTGTCTTAGGGGCTTATGAACATATCGAATCTGAATTGAAATGCATGATCAAATTATCTAATTATGGCGGGAGTTTGTCTTTAATAATTTGAGAATAGGGATCTAATACTTCGGGAGGAGATTAGTCTATTGTTTTCTTTCGAGTTGGGAATTATTTTCAGTAATCAATCTTGCATGTTAACCTTGACCTTTAACCTGAATACATGCGGAATTCTTTATTGCCTAGCGTTTTCGTTAATTTTTTTACAACCGTTTTTACTTTATTGTTATTTTCATTTCTTGATTAAAATTACTGAGAGTCGTGCTTTCTTGGTCTTTGTAGATTCAATCTCTCATATACTACTGTGTTTGCTGTGCACTTGCAGTGATATATTTGAGTTAAAACCTGAGTGTATCAGTTGATAGTAATTTCACATGGAAACGAGGAAATACATAACAAACTTTTATGGCAAAAAAGCAATTAGTGCAACGCTTGATGAGTTTGATGCTTGAGCTAAGCATTAGAGTAGACCTAGACGTTTGGATATCCGAATTCGATTGAGTTTGAATTTTTGGATTTTTCGGTTAGAGACTATATAATCCGTTCAGACATTTTAGGATTTCGGATCAGTTTCGATTAAGTTATCCTCGGGTTCGATTCGACTTGGGTTCAGGTTTTCGGGTCTTTCATATTTTTAATTCGGTTTCGGGTTTTCATATTGAAATCGGATATAAATATCTGAAATTATCCGAAATAACACGAATTAATAGATCGAGTATCACTTTCTCCACCATTCGTTTATGTGATAAATTTAAGTTTCTATAATTTGTAAAATCAAATAAACTTAGTTGCAAAAAATATACCGATCACGATAAAATACCAACGAACAATTAAAAAAATCAAACAAACGAGAAACAATAAAGAATCCCATAAAGACTTTAACAATAAATCACAAAAATAAGCATCAAACTTTTTCTAATAGGAGACAAGTTAAAAAGAAGAAAATAAACTTACATTAACTCTCTTCTATAAAAAAAACTTTATAAGGCTTTAGAAATTAACTAAAAACTAAACTTTAATTCATTGGTTTTTTTTTTTTCAAGTTTAATCCAACAAAAGATGAATTTTTGTAGTATAATATTACTTGTGATTATGAATTAGTTTCGATTATTTTGGATGTCTGAGATATGTTCAGATATATCCGATCGGGTTCGATTATTCGAAAATATAATATTCATTCAGATATTTTACTCCATCCGAAACTGATCCAAACACGATTTTTCGGATCAGTATTAAATTCGTATTCGGATTTCAGATATTATGTCTAGTCCTACACTAGAAAAATACTCGTGATGGCTATATATAAACGTGGGAAGCGAGAGTAAAACATTTTTGTAGGAGTCTCGTAATGATCGTAACTTAGTCTAGAGGTGGGCTTGAGGTTGTAAAGGCCATCAACAAAATGTATAAAGCCTAGTACATAAGCGAGTTTTAAGAACTTGAGCTTGAAGTGGAGGAGTAATATTATGAGCAATATTAAGAAAATAAAAAATACGAAGTGATTGTTCATTAAGATACATTCTCCTTGTATTTTCTCACTGAGACATATGAAATGTTGTGCCAACTTTACATTTAAGTAGACACTAAGCCATCTTCTCTTGTAGATATATTCTAATCTATGTGTCTTGTTTTCATGACTTTGGACACTAAGTTTCTTCTCCATATGACACATTTGTGCTTAAGTGTCCATAAAAGAGATCATCTCCAATATTATAAATATGTGTTGGAGCTTCTTTGTAAAAGACACACAACAATAACAAAATCAATAATAATAAAGATCAAACAAAAGCTTTTCTCTCTAATTCATTGCTTTGATAAGTTCTTTGAATATTCATAGTGTTCTTAGATTACATTCTTGTGTTCTAACATACCTCGATTTGTTCTATCACGATTCATCAAGCAACTCGATCTTTTTCAAGCACCACTAATTGATCCTTCTTTTTAGTTATGGTGGAAGGCAACATCAAATCTACTTTGACATTTTTTTTGATATGGTTGGTGTGCCTTCAATAATCTTATAGTTATGTATTTATATCCCGTGGCGAACACACGATATGGCAAGTGGTGTCAAGTGACATCCCTAAAATTTATTAATTTTATTTATTACAAGTACAAACAAGTTGCATGTGGCTTAAAGGCATATTTATTTGTCTCTTAAACTTTTAGATTGTGGGTTCAATTCACAGTTTTATGTATTTTCACTTATTTTTAAACAGTTTTTAATCGATTTTCCTGAGTAACCTTACTTTACAATTTTTTGTGTCTAAAATTTTATCATTCACATGCTTAGCCAATCTTATAATATAAGAATAAAATGTATTTCATAATTATGTTAAACAATTTTATCCCCAAAAATTATATTTTGTTAGCTATATTAAATTATATGTAAAAAATTTAGATAAATTAGAATTATGGTTGTTTAACGTATTATTTTTAACAAAATTTAAACATATGATTTTTGTGTGTTTGGTCCAATTTTATTTATTTAATAACTGATACTTTTATGTAATAAAGTAATTAAAAAACTACTAATTTAATAAGCATGACATGATATCCCCTATATATTAAAAGATATTCTAATTTAAATAAAATATTTCTTTTTTGAAAATTACATATTTGTCATTATTTCAATAAAAAAACAAAAAATTTTCATTAAAGATAAAAAAGCAAAAAATAAATGTACTATCTTTGTTACCAAACACAATTTAAAATAGTTCTTACTAATATCAATGTAACCAAACATATATCTAATTATATAAATAAAAAGATCTTCATAAACTATTTTTATTTTTGTAAAATAAATTATTTATTTAAAAAGTAAATATAAGTATATATATATATATATATGTTATCACAAAGTAATTTAGAATTATTATTGAAAATTAAATATATATAT
>OVBE01008464.1:0-17168 GCA_900406425.1 Iberis pinnata | reverse complement strand
TACAACGACATGATAGTGTAATAGGAATTGAGACCCGGAAAAATCCTACTATCACATTTTCATATACACGCATTTTGGAGATTTTTCCGGACTTTCAGGAGCTTTCAGGATGTTGTTGCAAATATGGAGAAGTAAAGGTAAATGCGTGGAACGGAACCAGCTCAAGCGTAGATCAAGTTAGGACACAACCAGACCATCGAGCCAAGAAAAAGTTGGCTCAATCATATCTCGACATTTGGCTCGATCCCGCGATCGAGCCAGGCAATCCTTCGGCTCGATCACCATCGAGCCAAGCCATCGAGACAGGAAATCCTTCGGCCCGATCACCGTCGAGCCAAGCCATCGAGCCAGCCCATCCTCCAGCTCGATCTCCAAAGCTCAGCTCGATCTGATGTCTCTGTATTTTTATGATTTTTAGAAGTCATTTAGCATCATTTTTTCAGGTCTTTTAGTGTTCATATGTTGCATCTATAAATGTTATTAGCAAGTTTGCGATTTTTAGGAATTTTTGCATTAGCATTTGCATATACAAGCATTTTTGAGATTTTTTAGGACTTTCAGGAGCTTTCAGGATGTTGTTGCAAATTTGGAGAAGTAAAGGGAAATACGTGGAATGGAACCAGCTCAAGGGTAGATCAAGTTAGGACTCAACCAGACCATCAAGCCGAGACGAAGCTGGCTCGATCACATCTCGGCCTCTGGCTTGATCCTGGGATCGAGACAGGCAATCCTTCGGCTCGATCACCATCGAGCCAAGCCATCGAGCCAGGGCATCCTCCAGCTTAATCTTCAAATCTTAGCTCGATCTCCATCATCCGGCTCAATCTCCAAACTTTGGCTCGGCCACACCACCTTCTCGGCTTGATCCCGTGATTGAGCCAAAACTCGTCTTGTCTCGACCAAAGTTTTTCACCTTGATCACTCTCGACATCATTGTGAGCTAAGCTCGATCACTTGCGTTCCTCAGCTCGAGCCCAAACAGCTCCGACCCGACCAACTCGAACCAAGATGGACCTGACCGAAAACCCATTTTAATGATTAGTTTTTGTTTTTATGCGTTTTAGAGCTTTTCCTAAAAACTATATAAAGCCATAAACGCCTCCATTTGGAAAACAATCTTTTCTTTTGCCAATTTTAGGTTTTTTCTTAGGTGTACATTTTCTCTCTTTTGTTCTTAGTGTTCTTCATTTTAAAACCCAGATTTCTTCTAAGTTTATGTTAATCTTCTGTTTTCTTCTTTTTCCTGCATAGATTAGGGCTGTGAACTATTTAGTGCATGTTGATTTACGTTTTTAAGCTTTTAATCTTGTTTTTAGTTTGATGTTTTCCTCTGTTTTTCATTACTGTTCCATTAATGTTCATATTTTAGGGGTTGGTGTTCTTGACGTTTTAGATCTTCATCTTCTGCATCCTTGTTCGTTTTTATGTTCTTCACTAGTTTTAGGGTTTTATAAAGTTCGTTCCTTGTTGTTTGACCTTAGATCTAAATGTTTTCCTTAGTAGTTATGTCTTCATGTTTCTCTGATTTTGCATCATATATGCTTTGCGAGTAGTGAATTAGGTTCCTTGAGGATGGGATAGGGTAGTGTTGTTTTCTTGTTCCTCCTAGGTGTCTAAGCTTTATGGTTTAATAGATCCCTTATGTTTCATTGTGCTTAATGCTCATTTCGACCTGACCCGTTGAGATCCGAACTTAGGCTTTTCAGCACCCGAAAGTGTTCAATGAAGTGCCTGATCATGGTGATTTTAGAGATTTTCACATCCTAGCCTAAGGAATTAGATGCTTAGGATCTTCATCTCAGCCTAAGGAATTAGATGTTTAGGGTGCTTATTGTCTTAGGTAGATTGGTTCGTAATGCCTATTAGGTATACTTCCGCTAACGGAAGTTAGGTCTGGATACCACCTAGATTGATTTCATCTGTCAAGGAATTGGATTTGATTGCTTATCAATCTATCGTCTAGGGATAGCTCTTGGTTGAGGTATGTTAGACACTTAGGGAGTTTTAGAAGGAGCGCTACCCAATTACCCCATCCTTAAGGACCCTTTCTTTGATTTCATCCTTTACTCATTTTACTTCCTCTTTTACTGTTTCACTTTCCATATGTCTTTTTACTTATGCATTCTTACCTTTGTTTTTTGTTTTAGTTTTCTACATGTTTTGCTTGCTTAGGATATGTTAGTAAAACCCCCTCTTTATTTCTTGGCTTGACTTAAGAGAACCATTGCATCCTGATTGTTAGCATCGCACCTAACTTGATTGATAACCCATCTATACTACAATGACATGATAACGTATAATGGGGATTGATACCTAAAACATCTCTTATCAATTTGGCGCCATTGCCAATTGGGTGTTTGTTTGCTACATTCTGGATTTTTGATATCTTGAGATAAAGTTTCTCTTCTACTACCATACTCACCTTGTTTTCCTTTGTTTCCTTTCTTTTTCAGGTACTTGCATAACTGTGTATGAACTTGAAAAGTTGAGGACCAACAGACTTAATTCCCATCGTTGAAGATATCTGATCTCTTGAACGAGAACACTCTCGCGCGAGACGTGAACAAGAACGTGTGGAACACTTAAGAAGGTTGGACTTACAAATGGAAGACAACGTTGAACGCAATAACCAGCACACTATTGGTGCTGGAGACAATCCGAACACTCACACCCAGCATCATGGAATCAACCCATGTGATGTACAAAACAACAACTTCGAGATCAAGCACAGCTTGATAGCAATGGTGCAGGAGAACAAGTTCAATGGTCTGCGTATGGAGGATCCACCCGACCACCTGTACGAGTTTGATCGCTTCTGCAGCCTCACCAAGATCAACGGTGTGAGTGAGGACGCTTTTAAGTTGTGTCTCTTTCCATTCTATCTAGGAAAGAAAGCACATTAGTGGGAGAAGTCTCTTCTCAGGAACTCCATCACCATCTGGGATGCTTGCAAGAAAGCTTTTCTTCCCAAGTTCTCCTCCACATCTCGTACAGCAAGACTGAGGAATGATATCTCTGGTTTCGCACAGCAAAACACTGAAACCTTCTCTAAAGCATGGGAAAACTTCAAAAACTACACTCTGCAGTTTCCTCATCATGGTTTTAGCAAAGCATCACTCCTCAGCACACTCTATCATGGTGCTCTCCCAAAGATAAGAATGTTGCTAGACACTGCAAGCAACAACAACTTCCTCGACAAGAGTGTTGATGAAGGTTGGGAACTTGTGGAAACCCTTGCTCAATCTGATGGGATATATAGTGAAGACTATGACCGCGCACCTCCTGGTGGCTCTGCAACAGATGATAGCACAAAGAACGAAATCAAAGCTTTGAGTGAGAAGTTGGACAAGATACTCCTGGATCAGCAACACCAAGTACGCTTCATTACTGATGAAGAGCAGCTTCAGAGACAAGCTGGAGAACTTAACCAGCAAGTGGAGATAAGCTTTGTGCAAAAACAAGGTGGATATAACAAAGGGTTCATTAACTACTCCAACAACCCTGGTCTTTCTTACCGTAGGACCAACGTAGCTAACCCTCAGTTTACCTGACACTACCTCAGAAAGATCTCAACCCTTCATCGACTATGCTCAACAACGTGGTTTCCTTCAAAATCAGTAACAACGAGGTAGTTCTCAACAATAACAAGTTGGTGTTCCTCAAGTTCTCCCTACCACACAACCTTTTGTTGTATCTTCAACCATTGAAGCAATGTTACAACAACTTCTTCAAGGTCAGGAAACTAATTTCATGGAGACATCAAAGCGGTTTGGTGAATTTCACCATAGGATGGATTCTTCATTCAACGACATCTATGCGAGGATTGAAACTCTTAACTCTAGAGTCAATGCCTTAGAAGGAAAGAATGCATCCACCTATGCTTCTACGACCAATCAAATACCAGGGAAATCTGTTCAGCACCCCAAGGATGTTGCTCATGTTAACGCCATCACCCTACGAAGTGGGAAAGAGTTACCACCACGACAGACTGTTCTTCACACTGAAGATAGTGTTGACCTAGATGGGGAGGAATTGTGTTTAAAAGAAGCAGAAGACGAAGAACATGCAAAAACTTATTCTCATAAGCCATCACAACCACCATCAGTTGTGATCATCAAGCCACATCCTACTAAGCAACCATCTGCAACGCAGAATAAGGATACACCATTCGTACCACCACCATAAGTTCCGAGGTTTCCTTTCTATTCTAGATTCAAGAAGGAAATCATGGAGAAGTAAAAAAGCGTCTTTGAGAAATATATGAAGGACACTGAAATTAAAGTGCCACTTCTTGACACAATTACTCTGATTCTATCACCAAGAGAGGAAAAGAGATTCAGGGAATGGTAGTTCTAAGTGAAGAATGTAGTGTAATTATCACAAGGACCTCAATCCCAAAGAAGTTATCGAATCCAAGAGCATTCACCTTACCATGTTCACTTGGTTCTTTGTCATTCGACAATTTCTTGTGCGACCTAGAAGCTTCAAAGAGTCTTATGCCTTTATCAGTTGCAAGGAAGTTAGGTTTAAGAAATTTCAAACCTTGCAATATCTCTGGTACTTGCAGACCGATCAGTGTGAATTCCACATATAGTCCTTGAAGATTTGCTTATGAAGGTTGGAGTAGCTGAAATCCCAACTGATTTTGTGGTTTTGGACATGAGTGAGGAGCCTAGAGATCCTCTGATTTTGGGCAGACCATTCCTAGCTACTGCTAAAGCTGTTATCAACGCCCAGAAAGAAAAAATTCAGCTCAATATGGGTAAGGAACTGAAGATGACCTTCGACATTCAAGAAGTGATGAAGAAACCTGCCGCTAAAGGGGAGATTTTCTACATAAAAGAAATGGATCAACTTGCTGATGATGTTAGAAGAGATTAATGAAGAGGATCACCTTCAAACTGCATTATCCAATAATGGGGATAAAGGATACCTACACAGTGAATCATTGCAGTATGAACTGATATTGGACTCATATACACCATTGGAACTTGACGAACCATTCAAGGAAAGTCAAGGGTCAGAAGATCGGGTGTTCGCAGTTACTGAGAGAGTTTAGCTCAATCGGAAACAATCGCACCTTGAAATATCTAAAGATTGTTCTGAACTCAAGGCATCATCTGTAGAGTTGAAACCACTTTCCAAAGGGCTAAGGTATGCTTTTTGGACCTAACTCCATATACCTAGTCATAGTAAATGATGAACTTAGTGATGATGAATTGAACTTGTTGTTGACTGAATTAAGGAAGTTTAGTAGAGCTATAGGGTATTCATTGGATGACATTAAAGAAATAGAACCCATAGAATTAATCTTGAAAATGAATCCTACTCAGCACTGAACCCCAAAGAAGGCTAAATCCTAACATGAAGGAAGTTGTAAAAAAAGAAAATACTTAAGCTGTTGGATGTTGGTGTTATCTACCCTATCTCATATAGTACTTGGATATCACCAGTTCATTGTGTCCCAAAAAAAGGAAGAATTACCGTGATAAAAAAAGATAAATATGAACTAAATATTAGAACGCCTACCAAACCATCCTTATTACTGTTTTCTTGATGGTTATAGTGGATTTTTCGAAATCCTTATCCACCCTCAAGATCAGGATAAAACCACATTATGGTACTTTTGAATTTAAAAGGATGTCATTCGGCCTTTGCAATGCACCTGCCACCTTTCAAAGGTGCATGACTTCAATCTTTTCAGATTTAATAGAGGAGATAGTAGAGGTGTTCATTGATGATTTCTCCGTGTACAGCTCTTCTTTCTCCTCCTACTTGTTTAATTTGTGTAGGGTACTCACCAGGTGCGAAGAAACAAGTTTGGTCTTAAACTGGGAAAAGTGTCACTTCATGGTTAGGGAAGGGATTTTCCTTGGACAAAAAAACTCTGAAAGAAGGATCAAAGGAGACAAGGAAAAGATTGATGTCATGATGTAACTATAACCACCAATGACAGTGAAAGATGTAAGGAGTTTCCTAGGGCATGTTGGGTTTTACATGAGATTTATCAAAGACTTTTCAAAAATAGCAAGACCTATGACAAGGATATTATGCAAGAAAACCAAGTTTGATTTTGATTCTGAATGTCTCAAGGCGTTCCACCACATCAAGGAAGCATTAGTATCTGCCCCTATAGTCCAAGATCCAAACTAGGATTACCCCTTCGAGATCATGTGTGATGCATCTGACTACGCAGTTGGAGCAGTTTTGGGGCAGAAAATAGATAAGAAGGTGCATGTCATTTACTACACCAGTAGAACCATGGACGATGCTCAGGTAAAATACGCTACGAAAGAGAAGGAGTTTCTGGCAGCCGTCTTCGTATTTGAGAAATTTAGAAGCTACTTGGTTGGTTCAAAGGTTATAGTGTATACTGATCACGCAGCACTGAGGCATATCTATGCAAAGAAGGACACTAAACCAAGATTGTTGAGATGGATTCTTCTATTGCAAGAATTTGACATGGAGATAGTGGACAAGAACGGTATTAAAAACGGAGTAGCAGATCACTTGTCAAGAATGAGGATCGACAACTCAGTACCAATTGAAAATTCTATGCCTGGAGAGCAGCTCATGATGATCCATACCTATGCATTTGTAGAAGGTGAAGTAGTGACCACAAAAGTAGCACCATGGTATGTAGATTTAGTTAACTTCAAGGTTAGTGGAACAGTCCCTTAGGATTTCGATGAGTAGAGGAAGAAGAAGTTCCTAAATGATGTAAATCATTACTACTGTGATGACCCTTTTCTTTACAAGAAGGGTCAAGACGGATTATTCAGAAGGTGCATAGCTGAAGATGAAGTGAAAGCAGTTCTGGAATATTGTCATGGTTCTTCTTATGAAGGACATCTTGCAACATTCAAGACTATTCAGAAGATCCTGCAGGCAGGTCTGTGGTGGCCAATAATGTTTAAGGACACACACGTTTCATCTCTATTTGTGACCCACGTAAGAGAGCATGTAACATAGGAAAAAGGAATGAGATGCCTCTAAACCCAATCTTAGAAGTCAAAGTGTTTGATGTTTGGGGCATTGACTTCATGGGACCATTCAACCCCCATCTTTTGGTAATAGTTACATTCTGGTAGCGGTCGACTACGTCTCAAAATGGGTAGAAGAAATTGCATGTCCTACCAACGACGCGAAGGTGGTTCTGAAACTTTTCAAAAGTATAATTTTCCCAAGATTTGGGATTCCAAGGGTAGTATTCAGTGATGGTGGTTCTCACTTCATAAGTAAGGTATTTGAAAAAAATGTTGAGAAAATATGGAGTGAAGCATAAGACAGCAACACCTTATCATCCACAAACGAGTTGATAGGTTGAAGTCTCTAACAGGAAAATCAAGGCGATTTTAGCAAAAGTTGTTGGAACCTCAAGGAGAGATTGGTCAACAAAGCTGGATGATGCACTATGGACATATAGGAAAAGTTTTAAGACTCCAATAGGACAGACACCTTTTCAACTCCTCTACGAAAAGGCATGTCACCTAACAGTCGAAATGGAGTATAAAGCACTCTGGACAACTAAACTCCTTAACTTTGATCTCAGGACAACTCAAGAAAAAAGGGAAATAGATCTAAATGAATTGGAGGAAGTCAAGCTCAACATTTATGAGAGTTCCAAAATATATAAGGAGAGGACCAAGGCGTTTCATGACTAGCAGATTTTAGTAAGGGAAATCAATGCTGGTGACCAAGTCCTTCTATTCAACTTAAGGCTCAAGTTGTTCCCAGAAAAGCTAAAATAAAGATGGTCCAAACCTTTCTTTGTAAGAGAAGTTCTACCATATGGAGCTGTTACTTTGATTGGAAAAACTGGGAAGGCATTTATTGTGAACGGGAAACGAGTAAAACCGTACTTGGCAGATAGGGCAATCTCAGAAGAGACCTCGGTTTTCATTGGGGAACCGTCTCAGGGTCTATAGATTAAAACATGAAGTCAAGCTCAGTGACTTTAAACAAGCTCACTTGGGAGGAAGTCTCATGCTTATCTTTGTACATATGAAATTTTAATGATTTCTATATCAGTACTTCATTTAATGCATTTTAGTTTTAACTTGGTTTTGATGGCTTAGGTACTTAGGGGATATGTTCTGGGCATCTTGCAATGGGATAAGAGTAGTAATAGATTAGTTAGAGTCTTTGATCAAGCCGGAACAACACGTTTAGGTCTGATCGAGCCACGACATTACCACGATCAAGCCAAGCATTCCGGCATCTATCGAGCTGCAACCAGACGCTTCGATTGAGCCACCTTAAACATTTTGTTGATCGAGCCATATAAAGCTCGATCAAGCCATACAAAAAACGATCAAGCCAGGGCATTGCAAAGTCATCAAGCTCGATCGAAGCACAATCAAGCCGCCTTGAACACTTCCATCGAGCCAAAGACTTCAACTCGAGCTACACTCCATACTTCACTTCAAAATTTGTCTCCCCACTTTCCCACTACTCACTCTGTGCCAAAGAAGTGTCCACTCCATACTTTCCAAGATTCCCAAACAAAACCCTTACACCTCAATCACCATCCACATAAATCACCTTTATCTCTCCTCCACAAACTTTCATTTGCTTAATATCCACAAGCTTCAACAACGTTTTTCCTCCACATGCACATCTCGACCCTTACTCTATATAAGGGAGTCCCCATTTCTCTTATACTCTCATCACTTGCATAAACCATAACTCTTTTTGAAATCACCACTTTGATCAACGGATTTAACTGAAGTTTCAAGATTCAACAAATTTCAAGAATCATCAACTTCGGTTTTTAACTCTTAAACTCGTGAAAGTTTGATTTGAAATTTCTGTAATTTGGTTTTGGTTTCAATCCTTCTTCTGAAAGTTTTTATTTCTTGGCTTTTGAATATATAATCCAAAGGTTTACACATCGATTTTGACTACACATGATTCTGGGGTTTGATTTAGAGAGAGTCTTTCAAATAAGTTTTCACATAACGCAACCTAACGACTCTATACTCTTTTACAGAATTTCAAACAGAGGAGCGCCCGACAATTCGAGAAAACCTTCAGTTGAGGAGATATACACGACCCTGATGCAAGTGGACTTTTCAGAATCATCATTTCCAGATTCAGAGGCCTTGGGAAACCTTGGCATCCTCGAGGAGGTTAAGGACATATTAGGGAACATGGGAATATCCAGAATGATTGGAATGGAGCATAATGCTCGTCAGCAACATACATACATGTTCTTAGCATATATGGAAGTATCCTACTTTGTAGGATGGGAACGCGATCAAAATGGAGGGGGTGTCATAACCTTCAAGCAACTGAATGGCCAAATTGAGCATTTTAGTTTCCTTCATTTGGACTCTATTTACGGTTTCAATTGCATGAGGTTTCAACCAGACACATTTGAGAACGCTCCAGAAGCAATAGAGCTTATTTGGGATGTGATTGGAACCAAGAAGTTCCAGGCAGGCAAGACCAAGAGTGCATGCATCCGTCACCCTACGAGCATATACGTTCAACAAGTTATTGCACACTCATACTTCTCTCGAAGCGATACAAGCAACATCTTAGCGGAAGAAATGGATTTCCGACGACTTGGCGTCTACCAAAATGTACGCAACACCCTCCAAGACGAAGCATTATTTCCTAACATCATTGAAGCAAGACCCTACCCCCTAAAGTTTTTCCTGCAGCAGCTGTTGAAGTTTAAGGACCTTGCCTGGATCACAAGAGCAAGGACGACACCTCAGTTACAAATTGGAGGATGGATAGCACCAATTTTTCTTCACACCATAGGACAACCAAATCCGAACGTCTGGATACGGAGGTTGATAGATATTGACTACCTGATGGAGATTCAGTTTACAGTAGGGGAGATTGGTAGTCAATTATGCTACCAGTTCAGAGCATCAAACACCACAAAAGCAGTTTTCCTCCTCCCGAATAAGCGATGAACAAGTTTCAAGAGGCGTGCGAACTTAGTATTCAACCATGACACCTACAATTCAAGAAAAATCATTTCAGAAATGACAACACTGGAATCCTATTCTGACGACCTCTCAACCCTCTCCATATATGAGGATTCATCCAACTCCCAAAATGGGGGAAACTGAGAGTGTGTGGACACCCTTCGACCCTCTACCTAGACGACCACTCGCCTAACTAGGGGTAACTGATGTCCACCTTCACCCACTTGACCATAGTAAAATTCGTTCTATATGCACTTGTTTCCGTTTCCTCTATTTCTGCTTGCTCTTTAAGTGTGTTTATGCTTTTCGCTCTTGTCCAACCCCTAAGTCCACCTTCAAATTTTGGGTTACAAAAAGACTGTGTAATTCAAGTTTGGGGGAGGATTCATGGGACTATCACTAATGAAGTTATTATGTTTGTTCCTTTATCTCCAACCTTGCATAGCATTTAAAACATAGAAAAACCATAAAAATTTGAAATTTTTTTGAAAATTACACATAGTGCTCATATAGTTGCATCTAGGATGTTAGATTTATAGGTTTGTCATTTGCATCTGCATAGGTAACTAGGAAGATTGTAACCTTCTAAGTATGTTGTTTTCTCAGAAAATGTAAGTGTCCTTGTTATTAGTTGTCTAATGGATCTTGAACGAGTCCGAAGTAAAATTGCACCATGCTTGGAATGTGAACTTGCATGATCATTTATCTCCTGAATCATGTTGTGATTTGAAGTTTTCCCCCATCTATTAGAACTTCAACTTGAATTTGAATGTATATTATCATGCTTGTGTGCTGCATATGAACTCATGGATAGTATATACATATTTAGGTTATCTTCTACCATTTTGCCACTCTTGTTAACTCAAGTAAAATCACTACCCTTGAACCTTGCCTTCTTTCAAGCCATGAATTTACTACTGAGTGGCAGGTCTTTTATAGAATGAGCTTGGTAGAACGTGTTAGGTTCGAACTGACATAAATATGATCTCATGTAGTTCTAGTCCACACTTTTTGGACTACATAAGACTAGGTGGGATTCAATTTTGGATGGTTGTTTGGGTGGAAACGAATGAAAGGGTATTGGTAGCTGGTAAAAGGAAGGGTAGAGTAAGAACCTTAGGAGAATAATGGAAAAAGAAACAGAATATGCTAGTAAAAGTTTGAGGGAAAAATGTTATGAAAAGGAAGCATGGCTAGTGCAAAATACGAAAAGGATATGACAATGAATTGAAAAGGGTAAAACCCAGGAAGATAGTGCAAATAAAAAAGGTTCAAAAGCCATAAGCATCAAATTAAAGAAGTTCCTAAAACCACTAGTAGTCAATTAAGAAAAGCCCCCTCCTAAGAGTAACTAAGGAAAAGATGAAAAAGGGGAAAACGTGAATAAGTAAGATCAATTCAAATTTTAAGAGAGTAGACTAAGGATCTCCTACCAGGTAGAATCAAGAAACTTAGGTTTCATTAGCATTAGGTAGATGAGGTTCTGTTTCTGTATGCGTCTAAGTGTATTTACCTTTAGCCTTCTGCTAAAGCTCATTCCTTTTTGAGAGAACCCTTTTTCTGAATCAATAACCATTGCATGAAGGGGGTCAACTTTACTCTTTAACCTTTCCTTTGACCAAATGAGTTCATTGAATGCACATGACTTGATCCATGGTTCCTGCTTAATGAATGTTAAAGGAGCAAATGAATTTGAATGCATTGTGGAAGTTGGAATTGGTCTGTGATGATCTGTGATGAGTATGGCTAAGGTTTTTTAGTACGACGAGTTTAGGATTGCATTCTAGAACTAGTAACCAGGACATTTATATTACTTGTGTTAGCAACATATTTTGGTTCTGAGTTTCCACTTTCAAACCTCTCACCCAGACTTCTAAATTACTTGCTTTAGGGCAAGCAAGGATTTAGTTTGGGGGAGTTGATGTCTAATTTTTAGAAGTCATTTAGCATCATTTTTTAGGTCTTTTTGTGTTCATATGTTGCATCTATAGATGTTATTAGCAAGTTTGCGATTTTTATGAATTTTTGCATTAGCATTTGCATATACACGCATTTTGGAGATTTTCAGGACTTTTAGGAGCTTTCAGAATGTTGTTGCGAATTTGGAGAAGTAAAGGGAAATGCGTGGAACGGAACCAGCTCAAGCCTAGATCAAGTCACGACTCAACCAGACCATCTAGCCAAGACGAAGCTGGCTCAATCACATCTCGGCCTCTGCCTCGATCCCGCGACCTAGCCAAGCAATCCTTCGGCTTGATCACCATCGAGCCAAGCCATCGAGCCAAGAAATCCTTCGGCTCGATCACCGTCGAGCCAAGCCATGGAGCAAGGCCATCCTCCAGCTCGATCTCCAAAGCTCATATCGATGTCCATCCTCCGGCTCGATCACCAAACTTTGGCTCGGCCACACCACCTTCTCGTCTCAATCCCTTAATCGAGCCATGCCAACTCTGGCTCAATTCGGAGATCGAGCCACACCTTTTCTCGTCTCGGCCAAAGTTCCTCACCTCGATCACTCTCAGCATCATAGTGAGCTCAGCTCGATCACTTGCGTTCCTTAGCTTGAGCCCAAGCGGTTCTGACCCGACCAACTCGAACCAAGATGGATCTAACCAAGACCCGTTTTAATGATTAGTTTTTGTCTTTTATACTTTTTAGGGTTTTTCCTAAACACAATATAAAGACCTAAACGCCTCCATTTGGAAAACAGTCTTTTTTTGCCATTTGTAGGTTTTGTCTTAGGTTTACATTTTCTCTCTTTTGTACTTAGTGTTCTTCATTTTAAAACTCAGATTTCTTCTAAGTTTATGTTAATCTTCTGTTTTCTTCTTTTTCCTGCATAGATTAAGGCTGTGAACTATTTGGTGCATGTTGATTTGTGTTTTAAGCTTTTAATCTTGTTTTTAGTTTTGATCTTTTCCTCTATTTTTCATTACTGTTCCATTAATGTTCATATTTTAGGGGTTGGTGTTCTTGACGTTTTAGATCTTCATCTTATGCATCCTTGTTCGTTTTTCTCTTCTTCACTAGTTTTAGGGTTTTATAATGTTTGTTCCTTGTTGTTTGACCTTAGATCAAAATGTTTTCCTTAATAGTTATGTCTTCATGTTTCTCTGATTTTGCATCCTACATGCTTTGTGAGTAGTGACTTAGGTTCCTTGAGGATGGGATAGGGTAGTGTTGTTTCCTTGTTCCTCCTAAGTGTCTAAGCTTTATGGTTTAATAGATCCCTCTTTTTATTGTGCTTAATGCTGATTTCGACCTAACCCGTTGAGATCCAAACATAGGCATTTTAGCACCCGAAAATTGTTCAATGAAGTGCTTGATCATGGTGATTTCAGAGATTCGCACATCCTAGCCTAAGGAATTAGATGCTTAGGATCTTCATCTCAGCCTAAGAAATTAGATATTTAGGGTGCTTATTGGCTTAGGTAGATTGGTTTGTAATGCCTATTAGGTATACTTCCGCTAACGGAAGTTAGGTCTGGATACAACCTAGTTTGATTTCATCTGCCAACGAATTGGATTTGATTGCTTTTGAATCTATCATCTAGGGATAGATTTTGTTTGAGGTATGTTATACAGTTAGGGAGTTTGAGGAGGAACGCTACCCAATTACCCCATCCTTAGGGATCCTTTCTTTGATTGCATATTTTACTCATTTTACTTCCTCTGTTTCTATCTCACTTGCCATTTGCCTTTTTACTTTTGCATGCTTACCTTTGTTTTCTGTTTTAGTTTTCTACATACTTTGCTTGCTTAGAACCTGTTAGTAAAAACCCCCTCTTCATTGCTTGGCTTGACTTATGAGAACCACTGCATCCTGATTGTTAGCATCACACATGACTGGATTAATAACTCATCTATACTAAAATGACATGATAACATATAAAGGGGATTGATACCTTAAACATTTGTTATCAGTCACCCAGTCAGATGAACCCTTCTTTCCCTTGAACTTTCTGATATTAGATTAATTAGGGAACTTTACTTCACTAGTTTTCGGGCCATTAGATCTTTGTTACAAGGATTTATATGGGATCCAGGAGAAGAATCATGGAGTCTAAAGAGGAAGACTCATCAAAATGCCAAGCACATGAACCTCCATACCAACCAAAATAAATAACAATGGAAGTACGCAGTTGGTAATGCTTACGATTTTTCTAACTTACTTTATGATGTTGTAGGTTTAGATTTGAGGTCAAATCCTTTTCAAGAGGGAGAGGATGATGTGATCGTGACTAGCTCGGAAGGAGATGAACCTGATCTAGTTGGAACTAAAGAATTAGCTAAGGAAGCTGATCCCTTTATCGCAATAGAAGAGCTAGTGAAGCTAGAGATCACTAGAAGGATAACACGTTCAAGAGCTAAGGAGGTTGAGAAAGAAGCTCATTCACTCATCACATGTGCATATGTCAATAAAAAGGAGGCTGAAGCGGGTATATTCAACATCTCATCCTTGAAGATTGAAGAACCCGGTAACATTCACTAGGTAACTTTGGTAATGATCTTGTACTCTTTTTCTTGGCAGGGATTTTGATAGGTAGGAGTTTCTTTTCCAAGGTTTTTAACGAGGCAAGATCATTGCTACGTCAGGTTGTCTAAGTGATGTTACAGAAGGAATAACGTGCAAGTCACATCAACTTCTGCACTAGATTTATGGGCGCACCACTTATGTTCCCATTTAGGAAAGGACGCCTTGCTATTTTTAGAATGAGAAATAAGTTAGACGCTTTGTTGTTTTTATTCAAAAGTCTTCTTGTTTTCATTGGACGCTTTGTTGTTTCTTAATTTCGACCTTGAACACTATTACTGAGAGCCTTAGCTCCTTTGTATAAGGCACAACAAAATTATTGAGAGAAAACAAAAAATGTAATATGTTATTGAGAGATCAAAGTGTCTCACCCAGCTTGTTCATTGATCAAGTTATCACCTTACAATCCCTTGTGATCACAAGAGTGAATTCAAACCATCAAGAGTGTTTACCATCACACTTATGAGTCGAATCCATCTCCATCTCATACCTTCATTCGTCGATTCATCAACATTAGTTTCTGTCTAGCCTTTTTGCCGCATTCATTGTCATCATCTTGGCATCATTCTCTTATCAATCCCACTTATCCGTAGCATATCAGTCACTTTACAACACCATTCATTCATCACATACACTCACGGATCACATCATTTCCTTAGGAGTGCCTTTGCTTTGAAATTGATAACCCGGGATCACATCAGTTTCAGCAAAGAGTCACTTCTTAGTACTTTCTCTACAGAGGAACCCTGCCCAAGACTATGATGCTCCTAAACGCATCTAGTAATGGAAATTTTCTAAACAATAACGCCGAAGAAGGATGGGAACTTGTTGAAAATCTGGCACAGTCTGATGGGATCTATTTTGAAGACTATGATAGGACTCCAAGGGGCAGTAATGATTTTGATGACAAAACTCTGCAAGACATAAAAGCTCTGAATGACAAGTTGGATAAGCTACTTCTTGGACAGCAGCAACATGTTCACTTCATCAGTGAGGAAGAGCAGAGTTCAGCTCCAAGCTTGGGAGACTGACCAACATTATCCTATCCCATCCTCAAAAACCTAAGTCACTACTCACTAAGCATGAAGGATACAAAATCTTAGAAACATGAAGACATAGCTACTAAGGAAAAAATTAGATCTAAGGTCAACAACAAAGAACAGACTTAATAAAACCCTAAAATAGGAGAAGAAGACAAAAACGAACAAGGATGTAGAAGATGAAGATCTAAAATGTCATGAAAATCAACCCAGAAAATAAGAACATCAATAGAACAATAAACAAAAATAAAGGAAATGATCAAACTAAAAACGAGATTAAAAGCATTAAAACATAAATCAACATGCACCAGATAGTTCACAACCCGAATCTATGCATGAAAGTAAATAAAAACAGAAGATTAACATAAACTTAAAAGAAATATGGGTTTTGAAATGAAGAACACAAAGAACAAAAGAGAGAAAACATAAACCTAAGACAAAACCTAAAAATGGCAAAAGAAAAGACTATTTGCAAATGGAGGCGTTTTAGGGCTTTTATAGCATTGAGATAAAAGCCCTAAAACGCTTAAAAGACAAAAGCTAATCATTAAACTGGGTCTTGGGTCAGGTCCAAACTCGAACCAAGTTGGTCGGGTCGGAGCTGCTTGTCATATACCCTTTTCAGTTCATTGTCATATACTTTTTTGAATCTGCACTAGCCATACTTCTTTTTTATACCATTGTTCCCCCAAACTTTCTACTAGCATATCCTGCTTCTTTTTCCATTCCTCTCCTTAGGTTCTTACTTTACCCTTCCTTTTACTAGCTGCCAATACCCTTTCATTCATTTCCATCCAAACCAACATCCAAAATTGAATCCCACCTAGTCTTATCTAGTCCAAAAAGCATGGACTAGAACTACATGAGATCATATTCCTGTCAGTTCGAACCTAACACGTTCTACCAAGCTCATTCTATAGAAGACCTACCACTCAGTAGTAAATTCATGGCTTGAAAGAAGGCAAGGTTCAAGGGTGGGGATTCTACTTGGGTTAACAAGAGTGGAAAAATGGTAGAAGATCACCCAAATATGTATATATTATCCATGAGCTCATATTCAGCACACAAGCATGATAATTATACATTCAAATTCAAGTTCTAATAGATATGAGCAAACTTCAAATCACAACATGCTTCAGGAGATAAATGATCATGCAAGTTCACATTCCAAGCAAGGTGCAGTTTTACTTCAAACTAGGTCAAGATGCATTAGAAAACAAATAACCAGGACACTTACATTTTTTTAGAAAACAACATACTTACAAGGTTACTATCTTCCTAGTTCCCTATGCGTATGCAAATGACAAACCTATAAATCTAACATCCTAAATGCAGCTACATGAACACTCTATTTTTGAAAGACAATTGTTGAAATTTTTTCAAATTTTTATGGATTTTATATGCTTTAGATGCTATGTAAATGCTATGCAAAGATGGAGACAAAGAACAAACATGAAAACTTCATTAGTGATAGCTCCTGAAATCTCCCCCAAACTCGAATTACATAGTCTCTTGTGTAATCCAAATTCTCAGGAATGTTAGGAGGATGATAGGCAACAAAAATAAAAAGCACATTTATGAAAATAGAAAGCATAAATGATAACACTTGAATTTTAGGATTTTTACATAACATTTCTTGTCATTTTCTAG
>OVBE01008463.1:0-17169 GCA_900406425.1 Iberis pinnata | reverse complement strand
ACAACGATATGATAGTGTAATTAGGAATTGACCACGTAGAAAAAAACCTACTATCATATGTCTCAAAAAGATTTATGTTATGAGTCATATGAAATGAGGCACCCGATTCCATGATCCAAGAATCCGTGTGATTTCCTGATGTGACTGTTAACATGTTGTAATCGATTGATCCTTTTGAACTACATTTGCTAAGCTTACAGAATTCTTCTTATTAGGACATTCCTTTTTGAAGTGACCCTTCTGCCCACATCCAAAACAGACTGCTTTGTCCTTGTTCTTCTGCTTTGATTTTTCTTTGTTTCCATTCGTTTGTTTCTGCTTCCCCTTATCCTGATTGTATTTTACATACAATCCATCTCCTTGAGTATGTTCCGATGAACCTGTATGTTTTCGTCTCTCATGGTGACCGATTAACGTCGTTGCAACTATCTCTAGATTTATAGTATGTTTGTTGGCTGTAAGAGCTGTTACCAGCGTCTCATATTGTGGAGGTAGAGAACACAACATGATAATGACTTGATCCTCGTCCTCAATCTTCACGTCTACACGTACATGTACCAGAAAATCCTCATCTGAATGCATCTTTAGCACATACAACCTTTGCTTCAGATATAACTTACTGGACAACGATAGCCACATATACATCTTCTCCGATTTCTCCCACATCTCTTTGCAAGTTGTGAGATCCATAACTTGATGTGTTATGTCGTCTGATAGACATAAGCGAATTATTGAAACAGTTTCGTCCTGCATCTCGTCCCATTCATCTTCTTTGATCTTCTTCGGTTTTGAATCCAATAAAGCTTTCTTCACCCCCTGTTGTGTTAGCAGATCCTTCACTCGCCTCTGCCATAGACCAAAGTTTCCCTTCCCATCAAATCTTGCGATATTGAAACTTAAGAGAACCCTTACTTAACATTGATCTTCACAACTTTTTTCTGATACCAATTGTTGTGAAATCTTTTGCAAAATTTAAGTTAGAAAGAAAGAGAGAAGACGTTGAGGAAAATACCCTGCGCTCTAGGGTTTTTTTTATTGATCAAAAGTGTTAATTTTACAATAAACTAAATCCCCTTATATATAGCCTCAAAACCCGATCCTATTAGGAAAACCTAAGAAAATTTCCTTCGGCCCACGTCATCCCTTTAGACAATTCTATTGGACCCTTTAGTATTATATTATTTCAAATGTTATCAGGTTCTTTTCCACTTTGTTTGGTCGTCATTTTCCGTCACTCATCTCGATAATTTAATCCATCGGTTTTGGTTTTGTGGGTTCGGGTTGATAGTGGAGCACTTATTTTTTTCTATAGTTTAGACCAGTTCTGAAGACTCTTTTCATTGTTGGCTTATCTTAGGCGTTTCAAAGACGTCTCTTGATGACTTTGAATTTTCGTGGATTTTACATATCAATTAGCATTACTTCTGAGGTATAAAAGAGTGCATACGTCACATTTATGGTTTATTTTAGTAAGTTTATATTTTTTGAGGACTTTTGTATTAGAATTTGCATATGCACGCATTTTGGAGATTTTTCGGGACTTTCAGGAGTTTTCGGGAAGGATTTGTGATATTTTAGAGAAGCAGCACTTAACGCGAATTGGACTGGATCTACCTTAGCATCAGGGCAGGATCGATCCCAACACCACACTTTAGGATCGATCTCAACACTTTTAGCTCGATTCCACTGCCTCTTTTAGATCGATCCCATGTTTCCACCTAGATCGATCTGGGATCGATCTCACCTCAACATCTGGATCGATCTGAGATTGATCCCAACACTTGCCAGGATCGATCCCAGCAGACCTCAGATCGATCCCATCTCAAACTAGGATCGATCCCCCTCTCTCATTCGACGTTTTCGGTGAAGTCTCAGACGAAGCTAAGGAAGTGCATGGAAGTGAAACAAGACTAACAAGGAAGCAACATGAGATTGATCTCATCTTTGTCTGGATCAATCTCAGGCACTCAATGCCGGGATCGATCCCAACCTCAGACACGCTTTAGACGCATCTCTGTTGGATCGATCTCATGTAAGCGTCTTTCGCTCGGATCGATCACGCACTCACCAACTTGAAGTCAAACACGTTCTGACCCAACCAAATCAAATCCGGATACCACCTGAATCAAGGCCCAAGATCCAAGACAATGATTAACATGTTTTCTTTAGTGCGAATTTAAGCTTTTCTCTGAACACTATATAAGCCCTAATTCGCCTCCGTTTGCACAAGTTTTTTAGTTTTCTTTCCTTTTTAGGTTTTTGTCTTAGGTTTTATTTTCTTAAGTTGTTCTTCATATTCGTGGTATAAAAACCAGATTTCTTTCAAGTTCTTAGTTAATCTCCTGTTTTTCTTTAGATTTCTTGCTAAGCTCTACTTTGTTGCATATCTGCTGCATGTTGATTTACGTTTTAAGCTTTAATCTCCTGTTTTGGTTTACTGTTTCATTGCTGTTCTTCATTTCTTGGTTTATGTTCTTGTTGTTCTTCATATGTTTTTCCCAGATCTGCATGTTTAGCTTTAAGGTTATGTTTTTTGTTTCATCTGCTTCTACTCCTATGAGTAGTGAGTAGTTTACTAAGTTCCTGAGGATGGGGGTAGACTAGGGTTGATGTTCTGGGTTTACCTTAGTTCCTAAGTTGTTTGATCTTAGATCCCTTCTGTTTCACTTGTTCGTAATGCTGATTGTACTTCTACCCGGAAGGGAATCGAAGACCCGCCGTTAGGCCCTTCAACACCGGAAGGTGAGTCAATTGAAGGTGTCCGGACCAAGGTGACTTCAGAGATTCTTTTCCCCTTCTAAGGCATTAGATGTTGGGAAGCTTATTGACTAGAGTAGTGGTTGTTAATCCCTACTAGGTAGTCACCGTCTATGACGGCAGTTGAGTATGTGATTACTTTGCTTGAGATTGGTTGCCAAGGAATTGGATTTGATTGTATATGTAGCTACTGTCTAGGTGTTAGCTCATTATATGAGGTACGTTAGGTGCTTAGGTAACCCAAGATAGATCCTTAGTCAATTACCCTATGTCCTCAGGAACTGCTTTACATTGTTTGCTCATTTCACCTTCTTTGCATTTACTTTGTTTTTACTTTTAAGTCTTTTATGTTTCTTTCTGTTTTATGCTTTTGATGTTCATTGCACTTAAGACCTTTTAGACTTAGCTTGACTTTAAAGCATCCATTACATCCAGATTGTTTAGTGCATTCCCTGACAAACCCATTTATACTACAACGATGGGTGATTGATACCCAGTACGACTAAAAATCCTATTATCATGTCTCCTCGTCATCTCCTTGTCCAGTCTTGGGTTAAGGTAGTTTTCTGGATTCGTATAGGATGATTCACCAGAATTTGGTAGTATGTTAGTTTGTCTCTTTTTCTTGGTCTAGTCTCTCGGAGTTCCTAGAGTTCTTCGTGGGTTTTTTCTGTAGCAAGTCGTTGTACTCATTCTAGTTCCATCATTTTGTCTTGGTCTATACATAATTTTATTTCTCTGTTTCATATGTTTATTTATTAGATTTATTTTAGTTTGGCTCTGGAGATTTAAATGTTTTCCGTCGGCTTAGTCTTTGGAATTGTGGTCAATTGCCGGCTTTGTATTATTTTTATCCCGCTTTGTTTTAATTTTAAAAGATGACAAAAAAATTACAAGTATTTTAAACGATAAATATTTATTTTTTTATTTGAAGGATAAAGTAAACAACACATACAATTATAAAATAAATCTATTACATATCTTTGTGAATATATATATATATATATATTGGTCTTCTTCATTGAATCTCTATTTTCATTTTCTTTAAGAATATTTTAAATAATTAATGTAATGTCTGATAAGTTAGCTAAGTTAGCTCGCTCCTTCCATAGGACTCTATACTACATTGGTTGTTCTGTTCCGGTCTGGTTCACCAGACCACCTCAAGTTTGAGTAATAGAATGACCATTTTGAGGAAAAAAAGAATATTTTAAATAATTTAATAAAAATAATATTTTATGTAATTTTAAAATATAAAATATAATATATTAACATTTAAAATAAATACTTTAAAGATTTTTCATATTTAAACAATAAAGTAAAAATAACAAGAATAATTTCAAATTATGTATTTTAAGTATTAAATATCATAAGCCATAAAATAAATTTATGTGTACTTTCCAGAAATACATATAACAAACATTATTTCATAAACTCAGACATCAGCAAGATCCACACTTGATGCATCATTTATGATACTCGAGTAAGTAGAGTTTGAATCTCAATAGAAGTACTTTAGACCTTTTAGCAATAACTTAAGCTCCACTTTTGACGCCTTCTTTTCATTCAATCTTTTTGTAGACTAGATTTACCATAGCTAATCTTTCCCTTGTGCTCTATACCTACATAAATTTTCTCTTCTTGGTTCATTGATTCGCTTTTGTCATAGAGGCTCAAGAAAAGTTTCTTAGATGTGAATGGTTTGTGGGATTCAAAGATGAACTTAAGCTTTTACCTACATATTGCGGATTTGCATATTCTTGGTTGTTTATGCCCTATGCATGCAAAGCAGATCATATCCTCTTTTTCCATTTCTTCTAGGAGTTCATCCGCTAACTCTTTCATAGTATCAATCCAACATATATTAATATTAATGGATGCTTTTTTCATGATATACTCGGCGCTATATGGAGTTAAATCATACATTTTAAAATAAAATTTTTATTTTTATTTATAGTTATATGATACTTTTGATTACTATATATATACATAATATTAAATGTGATTTCATATATTATTTATTTTTAATATAGGGTTATATAAACATTTGAAATTAGTTGTTTTTATATTGGATACTAAAAGATAGGACGTTTATTGGCCATTTTGAGGATATAGATGGGATCTAATCATCTTTTTATTATTATTATCTAATCATCTTTTTGCATGCACCAAATTTACGAAGACCAAAATCTCAACTGAAGATCAACGTAGATTAAATCCAAAATTTCAGTAAATTTGAAGAAAAAATTCATTAAACTACACGATACAAAGAGCACCTATCGTAACTAATAGTATACTTGGACTATCTAGTTCACGTAGTTCCTGAATTAATCCCCACAAGAACTATAATCAGCCATAAAATATGTACAGACCAACTGTTAGAAAATTTGGCAAAACATTCTTATTATTGCGTCTTCGACGGTTTTTCAAGATTTTCCTGAATATTCATTTATTCCGATAACCAAGATAAAACTACTTTCACATGTCCTTATGGTACTTATGCATATCGTACGATGTCATTCAACCTACTTTTCAGCGGTGTGTAATGAATATCTTCTCAAACCTTATTGAAAAATGTGGTGGAGGTTTTTTTGGTTAGAGTAGTGGAGGTTTTTGGTGGATAAATTCTTGTTGTACAAAGATTAGCTTGATTTGTGTTTGCTCAATGTTCGTAGGATACCCAAACATTGTGAGGAGAATCACCTTGTTCTTAAATGGGCAAAATATCATTTAACAGTATAAAAAAGAATATTTCTTGGATCTTCGCAGAGGATATAGATGTTTATAGAACTAAGATTGAAGTTATGGTGAAATTTACGAGTAGAACGCTTTTGTTCACACTATGGTTAATTCTCTTAAACGAGTAATCATGCGATGTACATTTGCTTACCTACTTTTCATACATGAGTCCTCTCAATGTTCCATTGTTTTCGGGATTTTTTTCTGTCATCAAATCTTTTGGAGAACCTTCAGCATCATTTCTCATACCATAACACATCACATGGATAAAAGTGGAAAATGAATAATATCTTTGGATCCTCTGATATATTTAGAAGGTAACGAATGAAAAATTGTTTAATAAAAAAAATTTGTATCTAAACCAACATTTTGGGGTTAGCGTCTGCGTATTCTTCTAATTGGAGGTTGGCACTTAGTACAACTGATAGCAACAATATAGTATGAACTCCTGATGCCTCATGGAAATTCTAATTTCAAGACACTCATTTAGATAGTGCAGTCTTCGCGGGGGAGCTCCTCGCTTCATGTGGAACTTCTTAGTCTCATGTGGGCTATAGAATGTTTACAAAAATTAAATCAATAATGTGATCTATTTTCAATTGACTCACAAGAGTTGGTGAATATGGTTTCACACAAATTTGATTCGTCCACTTTCACTTCAAAATTGAAAGATATAAGAAACTTTTAAGCTCTTAAGTTAGGATACCGCTTAATCTTTTCTTTGAGGACACATAATGAGAAAGCTAATTTCCTCATGCATGTAGCACGAAACAAGAAGAAGCAAATTTTTTCATCAATAGAATCATCGATTATTTTTTTGCTATCCTAAAAAGCTTATGTAGTTTTTTAATTTTGTTTCTGGCGACAAAAAAAAAGCAGGAGAAATAGTTGGTATCAATAAAATGATGAGAGCCCAAAATTTTTAAAACCGTAAAATATTACTGAAGTTTTGAAGAATTTTTCCATAGATTTTAAATATTGGGTCTCATAATTTTTATTGGTTTCATCATTTTGAAGAAAAATATAATTATGAATGAATATTTGAAAAAAAAACTAATTTCAAAAAACACTAAATAGTTGTTAATATTTACACTACAAGAAAGATTTAAGAATCCGACCAAAATGGTTTAGTCAGAACTTGAAGGTCGTAAAATATTTTGGTCGAAAATTAGTCGGAAAATATAGTCGGAAATTGGTGGGAAAAAAGGGTAGTCGGAAATTGGTGAAAAAAATTTCCGACCAATTTCCTACTATATTTTTTATTTGGTCGGAAATTGGTAGGAAAAAGTTTCCGACCAATTTCCAACTAAATTTTTTTTTTTGGTCAGAAATTAGTCGAAAATATTTTCCGAACAGTTTCCGACTAATTTTTTAAAAAATTAAAAAAATTTCAGAATAATCTTTATAAATAACAATATTTTAAAAATTAAATTCCATAAAATCTTAATAAAATATAAAACCGATAATGCTAATTTCATAACCTAGATAATCTAATTACTTAAACTTACAAAAACTAATAACACAAACCTAAAGAATAATTTGAAAAGATTTATAGAAATTTTGGAGAGTTTTGTGGTGTAATGAAGAAGTGAAGCTCGACTTATATAGAAAAAATAGTCCAACCAAACAAAAAAAATTGGTCGGAAATTAGTCGGAACTTGTATTATATTTTCCGACTAATTTCGGACAAGTTTGGTCGGAAATTAGTCTTTAAAAAATAGATAAAAAATTTAAAAAATTCTGACTAAATTCCGACCAATTCTTGAATTAGTCAGAATTTGGTCGGAAAATTTTTGAATTTTCTTACAATCTTTAAAAGTTTTAAAATATTTTATAATAAATAGGGAAAATTAGAAAATATAGATGAAAATATCTTAATTAAGATATGTATTTTTGTTAGATCACATATTATTAACAAATTTTATTCGTGTTTTATTTCATTATAGCCTCATATTTTCATTTTGTATTAGGCCTCATATTTTTTCAGGTCCTTGTCTCGCTAAAACACATAAGATATCATGTGCATGAATAATTTTGATTTCCCTCTCAGTTTTTTTCCGACAATCAAACGTTATAGTCTTAGAAAACTTTTCCTTTGGTTGTGTTTAATTAGTTTGTTCCGTTTGAGATGGAGTTACAACATCAACCTTATTAATATAGATCGATAAAAACAAAGGTTTTGAAAGTTTGGGCTAGAACTCTCTCAATAGACACGGATTTTTTGAAATTAAGTTTCAAATATCTTGTGTTATGTTGATATCGGGTTTAGCACCCAGCCAAAACCCATTTCAGCTAAAGGCTCAGGTGGGCGACGATCTAGAAGGCCTGTGACGACCTAAAAAGTCCAGGTGGGCGACGACCTAGAAGGTCAAGGTGGACGACGACCCGGGAAGGTCTACGATGACCTAGAAGGTCCAGGTGACGATCTAGAAAGCCTGAAACGAGCTGCGCCGATCTGTCGAATTGAGCCTTTCTTGCTAAAGTCCATTAGGTCAAAATATGTAATTAGGGTTTTAAGCATATGTTCTTAGTATAAATATCCATGTAATTACTCTTCTAAAGATATATAAAATTCTTCTTGAGATCATCTTAGTTTTAACCTACAAGATCAGAGTTTAACCTAATTGTTAAACCTTGATTCAACAATTGGCGCCGACTGTGGGATACTAAGCTCTAAAAATCAAGCATACGTACGAGAGAAACACTAACTACCTTCGTTTTGATGCTGTTTCATTTCCCATCTGCAATTTCCAAATACTTTAAAGATAAGTAATCGTATTATCATGCGTTGGTTATTATTTGATTGAATCCACACCATTAATTATCTAAAACCCAAAAAGCGATTTTTATTATATTATCTCACGCATCGATTCATTATTTGATTAGTGCATATCATCAATACCAACATTTGATTATTCCATATTTGATCCACTTATGCCTTCTGCTCATTTTGGTTTATTCTTTACCCAAGAAACAGATATATAGCTCGTCTCATGGATTTATGATTTTATCTTTCCTAAGCCAATTATATGCTATTATGATTTAGAACTCAAGAATCTCATCGCCGGCAACAGGTCTTCGTCACCAACAAAGCAGTTCGTCGACGAGAAACGGCTGCCGATCTCCGCCACGTGACAAAAATCTAAAATCGCAGTTTGTCCCCGCCAATCTAACGAGCCAAAAAAAAAACAACCATCGCAGAGATATGTATCTCTTATCACGTCATGTGAATATAATATTGTAGTATATGATTCGGCTATTTCAAGGCACATAGTAATGCGTAATAGTGTGATTATAATTAGTCACTAAAACATGCTTCATCAATTATCAATTTTCTGATTCGTATACGTACAATAACTATTAATGAAGTCGACACATGTTTTTTGTACACTAAAATCCAGTTTATCGTCTATAGTTGTAATTCTGACATATGCTACACCGATACTAGTAATCACTTCCATATTTTTGAAACAATAGTATTTTAATCATAATTGGCATATATAAGAACACTAATTTAACAAACATTATTCATCAGCAACATTGAATTAACATATCCTTATTTTGTTTTTTGCGTAATGGTTATTACTAGAACCTATTATATTTGAAGTATCCTCGATCGGATGAGAAGGCACAAAAGCAATAAGTCGTCACAGAGATCAACAAGATAATCATGAACTCAGATACCGAAACCGTGATTCATCGTCTTAAGACCAAGTTTCACTATCAATACGTAATGTTGAGCAAGTCAGAAAGATGATCACCGCCTCTACAGAGGAACCAGGTTCCCGACATATCTTCCTCGCCGAAGTCTTCATCGCCTACGTGCAGAGGATATTTACAAAAAGCATGTGAAGCAACGCTACCACCTCGTCGCATTTCACCTCGTCGGAGCTCACCTCGACACCACGTTCCACTTCGTCGTCTCCAACACCATATATCAGTCAATTACGGAGCTTGTCACAAACGTTTCAAGAACAATACAACGCGATCCATGAAAGAAGGAGTGATTGCTAGTCACGGGAAATCAAGAAGGCAAGGAGCAAGGCATGAGTCAAGACGAAATTAGCCATCAAAGACCACATAAAGGGACAAGACGTTTCGTTAAGGCCACAAACGTTTCACCGAACTTCACTAACCGAGCTTCCATCTTATTTCTTGATTAGAAGAAATGAAAAACGAGCTCGCAAACTAACCTTGCCGAGATAAGCTTACATTTGTAAGGACCACAAGGTCACATCGGAGATCGAAAACAAAGAAATAAAGAATCTATGAGGCATAAGATACCTCAAACTCTTGAATAACATGAAGAAAGAAAAGAGAATATGGAGCATGGGGATTCGGAAGTTGATTACGAATAGATGCAAAAGAGATAGACCATACTCGTCATCTCACCACTTCGTCACCTCGTTACTTCATCGTACCTCGCCACCTCATCACTTTTTCTCCCCCTGCTGCATTGGCTCTTGATAAAACGAGTCGTCAAGTATGACTAGACGAAGATTGCATTAAAAATCCAAGCAACTGACATACCAATCAGGTGGTGTTCAACCTTTTGCTCCCTTAATTCTTACTTTATATTATTCAACAAAATTGGAATCCAAGCAAAAGTCTGTTATCATTTCATGTGATTATGCGAAAGACGATGGTCTAACTTAGTGGACAACTTTCTCATTGCCCTATACTCTTGCTTCAACACTTGAACAAGACAAAACCTTCTGTTTTTTTCTCTTGCAAGTGACGAGATTGCCTCCAATGAATGTGCAGCCAGTAGTTGATTTCCTATCATTCCTATCTCCAGCCCAATCAGCATCACAATATCCAACAATTTTTGTGTTGTTATTACATCTCATCCATACTCCTTGTCCAGGAGCTCCACTAAGGTATCTGAGTATTCTTCCCACCATTTTCCACTGATGAACCTTAGGCACTTGCATATGCTGGTTCACCTCATTCACAGCAAAACATATCAGGTCTATTAATGGTTAAGTGTATGAGCTTACCAACTAGTCTTCTGTATTGTTTTGGATCATCAAATGGTGTGTCTTCATACTCTTCTTCACGCAAGATCTTATAGCCATCTTCTAATGGAGTCTTAGCTAGTTTCTCTCCTATCATACCTGCTTCATTCAAGAGATCAAGCGTATACTTTCTTTGAGATAAGAAGAGCCCCTCATTAGAGCGACAAACATCAATTCCAAGAAAGTACTTTAGTTTACCCAGATCCTTAATCTCAAATACAGATTTTAAGTAAGTTTTGGTTTCCACTATACCTTCTTTTTCACTTCATGGATGATGATATCATCAACATACACAAGGATGACAACTATACCTTGTTGGTTGGTGAGGGTGAATAGAGAGTGGTCCGCCTCAGACCGTCTAAACCCTCTCCCATTTAAGGTAGTTCTAAGCTTGTGATACCAAGCTCTTCGTGATTGTTTCAGCCTATAAATAGCCTTCTTGAGTCTTAGAACATATCCTGGCTTAACCAAATGCTCTAACCCAGGAGGTGGAAACATGTAGACTTCATCCTCTAGCTCCCCCTGAAGGAATGCATTCTTCACATCCAATTGCCAAAGATCTCATTTAAAGCTAACAGCTAAAGAGAGAATGATCCTTATAGTCATTTACCCAATGAGAAGGTTTCTTCACTCTTGTACTTCTTCTTAGATGTTGTGCTTGTCCTTCTCCAGTTTCATTCTCATTGATTTGAGACTGTTCTTCTTGGTTAGCTTCTTCTTCTTGATTTTTCACTTTGATCATGAACTTCAGAATCTCCTTGATGCATTGGTTCTGGTTAGTTTCCCCCCTCATGATCAAGGTGGAATTCCTCTTGAACAAGCTCCTCTTCTTGGGTAAGTTGTTCATTTGCTTCTTCCCTTGATTTTGGTTGGCTAATACCAAGATTCTCCAAGATGATCCTCAAGTTGTCACCTTATCTCAGGGAGTATGAGAGAGGTCTCTAAGGATTTTCCCAAATCTTCTCATCATAGTACCCCTTTGATTCCACAAACTTAACATCTCTTTCTACCATAACCATTCTTGACTCTGGTGCATAGCATTTGTATCCTTTCTGGTTGGTTGAGTACCCTACGAACATAGCCTTAACACTTTTGGCTTCTAATTTGTTTCTTTGTTCACCTGGAATCAATACAAAACAAATGCACCCAAACAAACGTAAATGATCAATGGATGGCTTAGTCTTGGTTAATACCTTGAATGGAGAGCTATCATGAAGAACTCTGGTTGGTATTCAATTGATAAGATAAAATGCTGAGACCACAGCATCACTCCAAAATCTTTTTAAAACATTGGTGTGAAAAATCATACTTCTTGCAACTTCCATGAGGTGTCGGTTCTTCCTTACCGCTACTCCATTTTGTTGTGGAGTATAAGGGCAACTAGTTTGGTGAATGATTCCATGTTTGACTAAATTATTCTTGAATGCATGGCTTGTGTATTCTCCACCATTATCAGACCGAAAGATTTTAATATTTTCATTGTAATGGTTAATAACATAGTTTTGAAAGTTCATAAAAGCTTCTAGTACCCTATCTTTAGATTGAATTAAGGTCAACCATGTATATTTAGATTTTTCATCTACAAAAAAGATAAAATATTTATGGTTTTCTCTAGAAGCACAAGGGGCAGTCCACACATCCGAATGAATCAAATGAAAGCAATGCTTATATGTAGTTGTTGACTTGCGAAAAACATATTTGCAATGTTTGCCTAAGATACAAGCCTCACAACTATCATTTTTAAAAGAAAGATTAGGCAATATCAAATCCTAAGCACGAGAGTGAGGGTGACCTAATCTAGCATGCCATAATAAATTAGAATCTAAAACAGAAGCAGAAGGAAAAGCTGTAGAAAAATCAGATCTAAGCTTGGTGTCTTCTAGCAAATAAAGGTCTCCTTTGCTCACACCCTTTCCAATCATCTTACTTGTCTCAATATCCTGAAAATGCACCTCATTATGACTAAAAATCACTTGACAATTAAGGTCAGTAGTAGCCTTTTTAACCGAGAGCAAATTAGATGTAAAGGTAGGCATGTAAAGTGCTTTAGACTCTTTATCAAATAGTTTCAAATTTCCTATGCCCTCAATTGGTATTTTATCACCATTAGCTATCACAACACTTCCCAAGGCAGGTTGAACATTACTAATTAGTTTAGCATCTCTAACCATATGGTGAAAAGCACCTGAATCAATAATCAATGGCCTAACAATTTGTTATGTGCAATGAAGAGATTTTAAAGCGTTATGAACATTACTACTAATGTTACCATAATTTGCATTAAGAGCCTTTATGAGAGCCTCAATGTCTGACTTGCGGATGAATGTATCATCCTGAGATGGCTGAGAGGTGGTTCCAGCAATGTGTGCAGTAGAACTCATGGCCTTTTCTTCACCTTGTTGTTGTGTTGGTTGAGCCGTTTGCTAGACATTTTGGTAAATAGCTTGATGTGCTCTAACTTGGTTAAACTTTGATGGTGGTCTAAGGTGAGGGTGAAGAATCCAACACTGGTTCTTCATGTGGCCAACTTTCTTGCAATGCTCACAAGTCACACCTTTTTCCTATTTTCTTATTTTAAATTGGCCTTGTTAGCAGATGCCATCTCAGCTTTGTTAACCAAGTTAAGGTCTCCTTTTCCTCCAAATAGATCAACAGACCCTTGCTCATTTTGTATTTGAGAACACACACCCTCTAGGCTTGGTAACTTCTCAGCTTTCAAAATATGTTTGATAAGATCATTGTAGGAAAGATTGAGAGTGAGAAGTAGTCCAAAGACTTTGTCTTGCTCACGCCTCTCATTCAAGATGGTTGGATCTGTTGTAAAGTATCCCATAACTCCTTTGCTATCTCACAATAGAAGTAAGCCTCCATTATGGGGCTTTCAAGTGAGCTATGGATGATAGACAACACCATGAGGTCCTCTTGACTCCATTTTTCTTCATCTACCATCACAATCTCATTGCCATCTTCTTCTTGGATAGTTTGTCTTGGTGCTTCACCATTAGTGACATGAGACCATAGACCTCTTCCACCAAGGGCATTCTTGGTCAATCTTGACCATAGAAGGTAGTTTACACCCTTAAGAGTAACTGGAATGACTACTGGCTTGCTTTGCTCCATTTCGAAAAAGCTGGAAAATTTTGAGTAAAAAATAGAGAGAATAAACGGAACAGAGTAATTTTGTGGAAGAGAAAGTAGAGATTTAGGAGCAAAAAATCTCTGATACCATGTAAGTTTTATAAGGAATAGATTGATGAACTCTCATGAACAAGAGAGAGGAAGAGAGAGAGAGAGAGAGAGAGAGAGAGAGAGAGAGAGAGAGAGAGATTTGTAGAGAGGAAGAAGAAGAGAAGGAAGATTTTATTTTCTTGATTCTTTTAGAGAACAATTACATAATTATATAGCCCTCCTAAATCAAAATACTCAACATGCAAGAGTTCATCATTTATAAGACAAGTAAATGCTGGACATGCAGAGAGTATACAATAAATGCTAACTACTTTATGGATAGCACCTTCTGGATGGATGAGAATCATATGGATGACTTTTCTGGATGGATGAGAATCATGTGGATGGCTTTTCTGGATGGATGAGAATCTTGTGGATACCTTCTCCTCATTAGTTCTTTATCTCAATATTATCAAGCACCTCATCAACGTCGACCTATGAACTGACCAGGTGGTGTCTATCCTTTTAAATATCTATCCTCCATAATCATATTTCAAGCTTTTATTTTATTTTTTAAAAAAGCTCTTTCGTTAACCTCAATTTATTCTGTTAAGCATTTGATACCTTGCTACCTATTTACTTACAAGGATCGGGTTTTACGGTCAAGACTTAACCTTCCCATGTGAACGTAGGAGATTTTGAAAATCGAATATAACAAGAGATACAGCCCATATATGAGGCGGTCCGTGATGGATCTAGTGTTAAAGAAGCCGCAAGAACTTGCGTCATAGTCAACGGATATCAAACATGACCCCGAAATCAAACGGATAAAACAACTCCACACATGGATCTTCCGGAGATTCTTTTATCGTGTACAGAGAATACTAGATTAACTATCTGGTCTATATACATAGAAGAGTTGTCAAGATATCTATAGCCACTAACTATAAAAATATTCCAAGCTTAGAAGCAGCCGTAGTGACGCTTTCTTTACACGTAAGAAACATCTACAACTCAAACTTCTGCAAATCTACAAAGATTAAACGGTTCCTATCGATAAAGGATGTGTCATGGAAGTTAAAACCATCAACTTTGCATCGATAGAAGTCTTGCTGAACCGCGGAGAAAATATCTTCTTCTACAAGAAATCTCTACAAAATTGTAAAAATCTGGTCAAAAATAGAGGCTACTTTGTGATGACATTTGATGAAACAAATGAGGTCTAAGACCAAAATCAATCTCTCCAATCTCCATCGAGATACGTTTATATTTTTACTCAATTTCTTACATTACCTAATCGTACTAAAAAAAAATGAGGTAACGACTTCTCTAAAAAAAATATTAAAAAAAAGCCGAGCTACAGCTCGCATAGTTTCGTCCCATACGAAGTACTGGGCGAGATCGAAGTTTTCTCTTCTGGGCTAAAAATCCTAAAAAAAAGAGAACGCCGAGCTCCGACTCGCGTACTTTTGTTCTATACGAAGTATTGGCGAGAACAAAGTTTTCTCGTCTTGGCTAAAGCCTAAAAATGCTGAGCTACATCTCAGCTCGCGTACTCCTAAAGATGAGTATTAGACGTGGTCAAAGTAACCTCGTCCGAGCTTAAGTCTCCATATAAAAGCCAAGCTCCGACTCGCGTACTCCTAAAGACAAGTATTGGGCGTGTGCAAAGTCACAACATTCGAGCATAAGCCTCACATCTTTGATTATCACATCTTTTGCCATAAAATTACCTCGTCTACCGGACAAAACTTAAGCCAAGTTTACCTCGTCTCTATGATAAAGTTGCATAGACAACAAAAATTCAAAATTTCTTCAGTCTTATTTCAGGTCTTATAAGTCTACAGTATGACATTAAATGTGCTTTGATCCAAGAGAACTTCACTTTTCTAATTCGTCCGCCGAACTTGGAGATTCGCCAAACTGGGGGCGGACTAACCGCTAAAGGCTACGGAAGCATTAAGTGCACTTCAGCTGAAATAGAATTTTACTTTTGGAAACTTAATCGACGATTTGATGCGCCATCGCCGACCTGGGGGGACTAACTGTTGATACCGGGTTTAGCTCCCAGCCAAAAGCCCATTTCAGCTAAAGGCCCAGGTGGGCGACGACCTAGAAAGCCTGTGACGACCTAGAAAGTCTAGGTGGGCAACGATCTGGAAGGCGTGCGACGACCTAGAAGGTCCAGGTGGGCGACGACCTGGAAGGCTTGCGACGACCTAGAAGGTCCAAGTGACGACCTAGAAGGCCTAAAACGAGCTGGGCCGATCTGATGAGCTGGGCCTTTCTTGCTGAAGCTCATTAGGTCAAAATATGTAATTATGGTTTTAAACATGTATTCTTAGTATAAATATCCATGTAATTACTCTTCTAAAGATATATAAAATTCTTCTTGAGATCATCTTAGTTTTAACCCACAAGATGAGAGTTTAACCTAATTGTTAAACCTTGATTCAACATGTTACAAAAGTCAAATTTAAATAACTACTATCACTTCCACTACAAGAAAAAGTAGTATTGATAGCACTACACGATAGCGTGAATTACTAGAGTGCTATCGTAGACGTCGCGAGGGTTACCAAAATTTTTGATAGCAGATAATAAGTGTTATTTTGAAATTTAATAAAGCGGTACCTGATCCCGCGAAAACTTACTTACTTTTTTGACGTTTTCCTTTTAATTTCTTTTTACTTAGTGAAATTTCTACTAAAAAGAAGATTTCCTTTGCTACTTTATTCTATAACTTTTAAATAGTGTCATCTAATCTTCTGCAATTTTTTTTATTTTTTTCGAAACCCGTAATCAACAAAACTTCTTCACATTTGGCGAAGCTGGAATTGGAATTTGATGGAGTTGTAGTCGCGATTGTGACGGAGATACAAAAGATACTTACGGAAGTGGAAAGTTAATCGATCAAATCGTGTTCTTGAGAATCACAGGTCCATGTTCACAGGTTTATGAACAAATTAAACTTAGTTGGTGTTTAATTTGTAGTATAACACCTTTTTCTTTTTTCCCATAAAGAGCTAATCCTGCTTATGAGAGAGGTGCTTGGAAGTTTGTCAATTGTGTTGATGCATCGTCATGGTGACATAGATGTCATTGTCTTCCCCTGCATTGACTGTCGCAGTGAAGTTGTGTCTCATCTTGTAACTAGGGGAATGGTTGGAAGTTACAAATTGCAAAAATTTTGGAGCTTGCCACCAAAAATTTTGCTGAATGGTGAAAAGAACAGGTACCTCTGGATTCAGCAGACCATGATGCAACATTAAAATGGTTGGCATTTGGTCCACGAAGTAGTGCTAGATCTTACAGTGGTTATATAGTGAACAGTATGAGGCCACAGCAATGTGTAGATCTTCTGTTTCTAGTAACATCATGTGCTTTTCACTTGACTCCCACTTAAACCGAGTTGTACTTCAATTGGGCTTTGTCTCACACTTAATTCGAATTGTCCAGATCAAAGAAAGATTAGTAGTGCTGAAAC
>OVBE01008462.1:0-17170 GCA_900406425.1 Iberis pinnata | reverse complement strand
CCGTTCCCGTCCTGTCCCGTCCCGTTCCCATTCGGAAAATGAAAAGATGTCCCATATAGGAATATATATTTTAATGGGACGAAAATTTCGGAACGAGTTTGGAACGAAACGGGACGGTACGGAACGAAACAAAATGGGAATTGTATCCACCCCTAATGTCAACTATATGAATAATTGAAATTTGAGTTTCCACGTGGTTAATATTACAATAAGTGTGACACATGGAGAGTTATTTTGGTAAATGATACTCTTCTTTTTTTAAAGATGTATGTTTTAGATTTTAAATTTGTTTCTAAAAAATAGATTTTTTCAGTTTGCTACTTAATATTTATTGAGAAATTGTAGATTTCAATAAATATTGATTAAAAATTTTGAATTTATTGAATTGCTATTGGTTTAGAATTATAGAAAATTGTTATGTACAAAAATCAATGTACTTATTATCTACAATTAATATGTTTTATTAATATGTGTAAAATGTCTAAAAAATCTATTTAGAAACTGAGGGAGTAATTGTTACTTGTTAGAGTTAGCAAGCGGTTCAAAGAATTACATATTTGAACATAAAACGTTTTAAAATTAAAAAATAAAATAGAAAATTTATTGTACTTTTTAATGAATAAAATAAAATTAAGATCATTAAATATTTTATACTGTGATGATAAAATGACAAAGATGCAATATCAGTAAATAGCATATTCGTTATTGTTATAACCTGATTATATTGTTTTCTACTTGATATTTTCATTAAATTATTCCGTCACTACTGTAATATTTAAGTAAATATAAAATAAATAAAATTCTTCCAAAATACTTAAAAAGAACATTCATATTCATCGAATAAGAAATGTTTATTTACTTAACTTCTACTCATAAGAGGTAAACAAAAAAAAAATATCTTAGTGAGATATTCACAATATTGTATTAATTTCTTGAAGTAGTACTATAATTATAACAAATTAGTATTACTCCCTTTATATCATAACATTTAAGGTTTTTACATGTTCGTTAATAATCATAAAAACATCTTTTTAATTTATTTATGTTCTATAAAAACAATATTAACTATAAATCAATTTAGCCAATCAAAAATAGTTTTATAAAATATTAATGGTATATAGTTTTAAAATTTGGTATAAAAACTTCAATTAATTTTTGAAACAAATTTTTTACTAAAGCATCAATTATATTGATAATGAGAAAATATATAAATATCGTAATACAATGTCGATGTTTGTGTTTTAGAAAGTTGTGTACTAGATACAGTTTTGAAAGTTGTGTACTAGATACAATGTCGATGTTTGTATATTTTTTATTTGCTGTAGAATGTTAATATACTTTGATTATTTTGCATCGTTTAACAAGGTTCATTCCTTACGAGTTCCAATATCACAGCTTGCTGCAATCTGTTTTACATAAAATTTGTTGAAAATATTATTCCAATTAATTATAAAACTATACGTAGAAATAAGAGAATATTTATGTTGAGTTTATAGAAATATATATATTTCTTATGTTTCAAAAAGTGGTATTTTTAGATAAAAAGATTTGTTTCAATATAATTGTTATTCACATCTATACATACAAAAAAATTGATTGTGTTTGTTGTTTATTATTTTTTATATTATGCAAAATGTTATATTGTTGGTTGAATTGGTTTTAATTCAATCACTTGTTGGTGGTTTTTTTTCTCTCTGCAAGCTATTGAATTAAGGGGAATTCTCAAAAATACCACCAAAAACTAGGGTTATTCCAAAAATACCACACACTTCCAAAAGTTTCAAAAATACCATAAAAATGTTTTTGTTCCAAAAATACCACAAAATTTGAAATAGCTTTAAAATTTTAAATATAAATCTTAAACCCCAAAACCAAACCCTACCCCCCCCCCTTCAAAACTAAACCCTAAACTCTCTTTAGTGGACCCAAACACAAAATTTTAAATTCTTAACCCTTAAAATTCACTTTACATATTTGTGGTATTTTTGGAACATTTGAGAGTGTGTGATATTTTTGAAACTTTTGGGAGTGTGTGGTATTTTTGGAATTTGAACTTCTTTTGATGGTGTTTCATGGAATTTCTCTTGAATTAATTGTAATGTAAATTATATTTACATAACAAAGCATGAAGATTATGAGAACGTCTACTATAATATGTAAATAAAGAATCACTTCTAAATTGTTGCTGAGCCAAATAATCAGCATATCTGTTGGATTTTCTCTCCACCCATGCAAACTTTATAGCTTCAAATTTTCTTGACCATCATAGCACATCTCAAATCCAATTTGCCAAGGTAAAAGAAACTTGTTTACCCGTGAGTAAATGATATAAGACTCAATTATCACCTTCAAAACAAACACGCCGAAAGCCACAGATCCAAGCCTGTTGCATTGTAATGATCAAAGCTTGTATCTCTGCTTCTAAGATAGTGTTCAGATGTTTTCCAAGCACTTGACCAACTCCTTTGAATGTACCAATTACATCTCGACATATTCACCATATTGTTGCTGCATTGTGTGAGCCTCTAAAACCTGCATCATAGTTGAATTTTGACCAGAGAGGATCAGGTCTACACCATCGTGAACGAATACCATTATCCTGCCAAACTTGAACTTGTGGTTGTCTTGACAGACGAGATGGGGAATGATTAATAAGTAGCCATTCCTCAGCCTCCAAACCTGCACATTGATATATACTTTCCCAAGATAGTTGTTTATGTTGATAAAGCAGAATATTTCTAGACTTCCACAAACTCCAAATGATATACAAAGGTAAACAATGGGAACTAATACTTGAATCCAAAGGTGACTATTCTAATACATGTAGTAACTTTTCCTCTAAACTTATATAAGGGTCCAAAAGATCTGAAGAAGCTGAGTTTATTTCATTCCAAACCAAATTTATCTCAGGACATTCGAAAAAGATATAATTTATAGTTTCTAGTTAATGACATCTAAGACAGAGACCATCAGTATTAATATGTTTTATGATAAGTTCAGAACCAACAAGTAGTATATGAGATAAGGCCTTCCATAAAAAATGTTTAATTTTGGCTGGTACATTACATTTCCATATTTGTTTTTTTTACTGCTGTATTGACATCATGAGTTAAATTTTGTACATTACTAGAACCTAGATGAGAAGCTACCCAATAACCAGATTTAACTGAATATTCACCATTAGATGTATAATGCCATCCAATAGCATATGTACAAATATCCCTTGTGAGTTTGATTGAGAGAATATGAGATACATCTTCTGCACATATGAAATTAGTAACATTTGTATGATCCCACATACCAGTAAACACATTAATTAGTTAATATACTTTATCTATCTGCTCTGAATCAAAATTCTTCTTTCTTGGTGGTCTAGGTGGATCCACTGGTAACCAATTATCATACCAAACTCGAGTATTAAGTCTCGTGCCTACTAGAACTCTAAGTCCCTTTTGAAGAAGATCCCTACCAACCAAGATTGATCTCCAACCAAAAGAATGTTGGGTGCCTAGTCTAGCATGAAAGACATTTGTTCTTGGATAGTATCTACCTTTCAGTAATCTTGCTAACAAGGAGTTAGGATACTTTAGTAGTCTCCAACATTTTTTTGCTAGTAGAGCTTGATTAAACAATTCTATATCTTTAAAACTCAATTCACCTTCCTTCTTAGGGATATTAACTTTATTCCAGGCTAACCAATGCGTAGATTTCTGGTTAGTTGTGGTTCTCCACCAATATTGTGCAATTACTCTATCTATTTCTTCACAAATACCCTTTGGTAATTGAAAGCAGGTCATTGAGTAAATGGGCATTGTTAAACCAATAGACTTAAGTAGAATTTCTTTTCCAGCCCGTGACAAAAACTTATTACTCCAACCATGAGTCCTTTGCTTGATTTTTTCCACTATATACTGAAAAAGATCTACCTTTTTCCTTCCAAACTGTGCAGGTAAACCCAAGTATTTCCCATTAACCTCCTTCATTATGTATTTGCAGTAAATGCTTGATCCTATGTTTCATATCTAGGAAAACTTTTGCACCAAAAGTAATTGCTGACTTATGCAGGTTAATCATTTGTCCTGATACTAATTCATATTTATGCAATATATTATTTATTGCATAAGCAGAAGCTAAATTAGCTTGACAAAAAACATGGAATCATCAGCAAATAATAGGTGATGAATAGCTAGCCCTTGATTACTTATTTGAATACCTCTCAGTTGTTACTATATGCTGCAGTCTTAAGAAGATGACTAAGAATTTCTGAACAAAGGATAAAGAGATAAGGAGACAATGGATCTTCTTGTCTCAAACCCCTTTGAGGATAAAAATAGTCTCTAGGTGAACCATTTATAAGGATGGAAAATGAGACAGACTTGATACAAGTCATAATCCATTTAATCCAGAGTGTATGAAAGCCCATATAAAGAAGTGTGTTTTTAAAAAAGTCTCATTCTAACCTATCATAAGCTTTTGAAATGTCAGTCTTAATGGCCATGAATGAACTAGAAACACGTCTTCTAACTCTTAAACTATGAAGTAATTCATGAGAAATTAATACATTATCAGTTATCATACGTTGAGGAACAAAAGCAGATTGTTCCTCAGAAACTAAGTTTGGCATAATTGGTTTCAGCCTATTCACTAGTATCTTATAAATTATTTTATAACTTACATTACAAAGGGCTATAGGTCTAAAATATGACATTCTTAATGGTGTATCTTGTTTTGCTATCAGACAAATGTTTGTATGGTTTAAATCATGTTCTAAATGTCCTCGTGTAAAAAATCTATTAACCATATCAAATAAGTCTTGATCTACAACTTCCCAGAACTGTTGGTAAAACTCACAAGTAAATCCATCAGGCCCAGGTGCCTTTGAAGGACACATGGAGAAAAGAGCAACTCTTATTTCTTCCATTGTAACTGGTTTGATAAGATCAATGTTCATCTCTGGTGTAACACGTTGATCAAATCCATCAAACACTGAATGTTGGTAAGTTAGATCCAGATTACTACTCTGATAAATTCCTTTGAAATAATCTACATTAACCTGAGTGATATTCTCTTCAGTATGATGAAGAACTTCATTATTATCTAATATAGAAGTTATATTATTTCTAGTCTTTCTACCTTTAGCAATTGCAAAGAAATATTTGGTGTTCTTGTCACCATTTGTGAGCCAATTATTTCTACTCTTTACCCGCCAATATGTTTCTTCATTCTGATAAGCTCTAGCCAAATCCTTTATGAGATTGTTTATGTTGGCCAACCATTCACAATACTACTATTGAGGAGAGATTTTAATCTAATAATTTCCTCATAAGAATTGCATTTATTAGCCCTCTTCCATCTAGAAATAGTACCTCGGCATTAAGTCATTTTTTCTTTCCAAGACAAATTATTAGATCTATTCCAGAAAATATGTATCATATGTTGAAATCCTACATATGTTCCTAACCTTCCATCATATTTAAAAGCACCTTTTCTGGAGCTGTATCCAACTTTTGTTGTTATAACAACAGGTATATGGGCGCTAATACCTAAATCCAAAAATTCAGAAGAGAGCACCGGGAATAAGAAAATCCTTCTGTATTAGCTATGGCTCTATCAAGACAGCAATAGACATCATGAATTCTCCTTTTGTCATACCAAGAAGATCTATCATCTAAATAGGACAAGTCATTAAAATCACAAGCTGAATATAAATGTTTTAGAGGTTGGAATGATCTTTTTCTCACTTGCTGGTGTTATTATTCAGTTTTCCATTTCTTTTATTTAATGAAAATTTATATAAATTTTAATATGTGTTTATTATATTTAAACAACAATTAAAATTTTAATTGAAAGAGTAATAAGTAAGATGATGGTTCAAGAACGATAAGAGAGAAGTAGACCCGTAAGAAAGTGGATGAATCTGGACCTTATGGAAAAATAAACCAGATCCATGTGAACAATTTTTGGCAACCGTGTCCGGTTAACTTCAACCGGACGTTTCAATTTCGGCTCCCAAAGCATTCCTTCAGAAATTGAAAAGAGAGATTTTACATGGCCAGTTGCCACCATCATCATCATCATCATCATCATCATCATCATCAACATTCAACATTTTGTATTCATAATTACCTTTTGAAAACGTGTTGAGCTCGTATATCGTAGAGTGCTATATACATATTGATATAGTACCTTAGATTTGCTAAAAGAAAAATTGGAAATATAAAAAAAAATGGAACTCAGGGTGTCACTTTGCTTAAATGATACGGATCAAATGCGACTGCAAAAATTTACTTGGTTAACAACATTAATTATGTCCTATACTCTATCTCCTCTACCTTATTCAACCGGCTAACTAAAAATTACATTCACTTTCTATCATTTTATAAGTTTTTTTTTTTTTTTTTTTTTCAAATTATTAAGTTTTCAAGTTTTGTTTCAAATTACCAACTTATCAAGTTGTTGTGAAATTAGTTGTGTTTTCCTTTATTCATTCTTACAGTTTAAACTTTGCTTTTTGTTTAATTATTGTGTACATATGTCTATGTACAGAATTGACATATGTTTTAGCTTTAGTCGTCGATTCTCTTATATAAATATATAGTTTACAATATTTAAAAAATAATAGAAGTCATATTCTTAAATTTACTTGACGTTAGAACAAAATTCATAAAACTTGGTGCAAAAAAAAAAAAAAAAAACTTGCTTCTCAAAAAACCTTCGACTCTTTCATCTTTGATTGAGGTGACAACCGATGGTTAGGTGTGGATAAAATATCTGCTATATTTGTTTCGATCCGTTAGATTATGGAGAAAATAAAATAGTAAAATTGTATCTGTAAAATATCGGAACAAATACAAATATTGTTTTTAGAAAAGTCGTAAGTCTAGACATTTTAACCAAACTAAATAAACCGAACCAAACTGAATTTAGTTCGGTTCGGTTTATTTGGTTAGTTTGGTTCAATTCGGCACAAATTTTATTTTAGCTCGATTTTCGGTTCGGTTCGGTGATATTTTTTTAAAACTAAATTAACCGAATCAAACTGAACTTGCTAAAATAAATTGAAAACAAAAAAACCAAAAAAACCCAGAAAAATCAAAACGAAATTAAAATTTTTGAACCAAACAAATAAAAACTTCAAAAACGAAAAAACCGAACCGAATAAACCGAATGCCGAAGTTCGGTTCAATTCGGCAAAAAAAACAAAAAAAATTGAAAACCGAACTAACCGAATGCCCAGTCCTAAATAATTGGATATCCGCTCTGATCCCTAACTTTCGACTTATAGCTATAACATATATAATTATAGATATACATTATTTTATGAATATATAATAATAACATAAAAGAAATAATTATTAGAATATACGATATTTATTGTATGACAATAAACCATAAGTTTTAACTTTAAACGGTAAACATTTATTGAAATAAAATTATTAGATTATTAAATAAATAAATAAATAAATAAAATCTAAGAAAATTATTAGATTATTGAAATAACTTTAAACGATCTCTCTCTCTTCTCTTAATTTTTTCATAATTTCTAGGTTTTAAAATATTTTTGTTATTTTAATAATTTTTTATCAAATAGATCGGATGGGAGCGGATATCCGCAAATATTAGTAAAATTATGGATATTCAACAATTTCCAGAGCAAAGCAGATCGAATATTAACTATTTTTAGCGGAGCGAATCACGAATAGTGCAATTTTTATTTGCTTCGTGCATACTCCTACCGATGGTGTTGTTGTTGAACATCGTCTTGGTAATTTTACCTTAAACTAAAAAAAAATTAGGTTGGAGAAGCTATAACACCTTACACGAATAAATAATTTTTTGAGCAATTTTGCTAAAAGGGATGCAACACGAGGATTTCCCGGGAGGTCACCCATTCTAATACTACTCCCGTCCAAGCACACTTAATTGCGGAATTCTGATGGTATCCGGTGCATTAGTGCTTGTATGATCACACCCGAATAAACACTTCTCCTTCTTGTGTATATACAATATTGTTAAAATTCTCACATGAATAATAAGTACAAGCTATATAGATAAGACTAGGGTATTTCAATATGATGATATCATGTGCCACTTGTTAATTTCAATTTAAGAGTAGATGTAGAAAGTAGAGAAAATGACTGATTAGTGCATGTACACCCCTAATGGTCACTTTTTCAGCCACTCATTTTTTAAGCTTACTAAATAACGTCAATTCAGTTAATTTTTGAATCTTGTCATTTTTGAGGCTTCCAAATTTAAAGACCTTCTTCAAGATTTTAACCCGATATTTGTAAATTAGGATTTCGGGTTCTTCAAATAAAGAAGACAATGGTTTCATCTAGCCAACAAGTATCTTCTGCAGCTTCTGGTACGTGAATATAATGAGTACTTCTTCTGATTTTAGTGTTTATGTTGGTCGATTTGGAGATTTTATATTTGTATTTTCCTTCTTTTTCGTCTTACATTTGTGTTGATGTCATATTTTTGGTTATTTTATGAGATTGTTTCTTTTGTGAGGTTTATTGCATAAGAAAATGATTATTTTGAAGGAACATCACGAGACTCAAGACTCGGATTTGGTGAAATTGGCAGAACAATTCCAAAAAGTTGTAGGTGTTGAGAATTCTCTTTTATTAGAACTTCAAAGACTCTAAAAAACCCAGGAAGACTATTCCATTGTTGTCCACATGGATCCGAACATGTTTTACATTGATTATTTAAACTCATTTGAGCTAATGTGTATGGTGCTAATATGTGTGTTATGATTTTGTCTTGGAAGGAGAAATTCATTTGTTAAAGTGGATAGATGAGTCAATGATAGAAGAGACTGAAGATATGAAACATTTGATTTAAGAGATGAAAAAAGAAATGAGAGATTTACAATTAGAGACAAGAACTTGTGAAGATGTTGTTGCTTGTTATGACAAGAAGATAGAGGATTTGAAGAGTATTATTAATGGACAAGCAAAAGACATTGAAGAGTTACGTAGTATTAAGAACATTGTTGGTTTTGGGTTAGCCATTGTCAGCCTTGTGGTCTATTATTATTACTTGGCATAAGAATGTTGTTTGCAAGAACTTTGTTTGTTTCAGGTTGTTAGTGTGTATGTTTAAGAATGTTAGTGTGTATTTTTAGTTTATAACTTTGTATGTGGATTTAGGAATGTTCGTGTGTATGTTTATATATTAGATTGTTGATCTTAATTTGAAAATTATGACAAATGACGAATTAGCAAATATAAGAAACAAAGAACAAATATAACACAAGTGAGCAGATTATACAAAGCTAGCCGATTGTGTTTTACAAAAACTAACCATTTAGTAACCTAGATAAGAAGGTTTTAACAAAAACAACCCAATAATCAACCTAGCCTAAGATCAAAGCCACAAAAGATAAGCCATCTAACAAAAACAAACCACAGTTTACCAACCTAGCCGAACATCAAAACCACAAATGTTAAAGTCTAACAAAAACAAACCAACCTAACCATTTAGCAACCGACACATGAGATGTTTGAGTAGGTTGACTTGATCCACCTCTATAATCCATTGTTATTGTTTTAAAACTCCTTGTGTTGTCGCACTACGAGATCTAGGCTTCTTAGGAACGCCAATGTTAGTGCATTTCGGTATGTTGTGGTCGAGAATACCACAACTTTGACATTGCATATTCCGTCCATGCCGAGTAACCATTTTTTCTTTTGTTGGAGACTCATTCACCCCTTTGATTCTTTTTGTGGTTTTTTATTCTTTTTTTTATATGTCTCTCTTGGTGGTGTCGTGATACTAGATTTCCCTGATTTTATCCAAAACTTCAAGTCATTTAGAGGAATAATGGAGTCACTATATTGATCCCGCCATTTTGTAGTTAGGTAACAATCTTCAACAAAATCCTCTACATCCAACTTATTTGTCAATATCACTTTCATATCATGACGACACGATATTCCGGTCAAGTCCCATCTTCGGTAACTACATGACCAAGATCCTATATGCACCGGTAAGACATACCCTTCTTAATAACTTCAAAGAAACCATGTGCACCAGGAATCGCCACACAATGCTTTCACTCCTTTTCTTCTAAAGCAATCATATTACCCACTTTTGGGCTGTACTTATTCATGTGCTTCAATGTTTTAATCCGTCTTTGCTCAATATGAACCATAGTTTGTCTCCGCATTGTCTCTAACATATCAACAAGTGGTAGTGCATGGGCTCTATCAATCACACTATTGTAAGACTCAGAGAAATTGTTGAGTGCGTCTTCACATGTGGATTTTGTCTTGAAAAAGAATCGAGAACAACGTTGAGGATTCCTTTGCATAAATGCTCTGTATACTTCACCACCATAGTCTTTAAGACTTTCTAAGCCAGCTTCATAATCTGCCTCATTAAAACTATGCACAAGGTCTCAAAACATATTTTTCATTTATGGCTTCATGGCGTGATACTTTCTCAAGTTTCCATAGACGTGCCTTACACAATTTCTATGCTCCACCTTAGGTAATTTTTGATCCACGACAATAAGTAGTCCCTGCATACAATTAAAACACTAGATTAAAGACTGAAATCACAAAAATTAGTTAAAATGAAATCTTTAAAAATATGAAAAATACTGCAGCTTCTATATATCTTGTTAAAAAATGCAAACTAATCTTTTTTATTATCATCACATTTTGCCTATATGAAATTAGTGTGTATCTATCACCGTCATAAAGACCCAAATCTTCTTTCAGTTCACGGATGAACCACAACCAACTTTTTGTGTCTTCCTCATTCACCATAGCACAAACAATTGGGTAAATTTGGTTGTTAGCATATCTACCTACAACTGCCAATAGCTGTCCTTGACTTCAAAAAACACCCATCTATCCTAAAGATAGGACGGCAATACTTTAACCAAGTATTCGTCAACGCGGAAAAGCAAACATAGAACCTATCGAACACTTCAATTCCACCCTCTCCAATAACTATTCGTAAGTCAACAATTGATCCCATATTGGAACTGTTTTCGAACAAAAAAAAACAAATTTAGATTAGGTCAACAACTCATCATATTTTTAATTTTAAAAAATTAACTAAATACTTGCTCGAAAATCTTATTTTTGGAATCTTTTATCATTGCATATTTATCATCATATTCATCTTGAATAAGGTCCAAATCTCTATTTCTTGCATTTCCTATATTGATTAATAGATGGCAGCAAGTTGTAGCGTTTCTCAATTTGGTTTAAAATCGTCTTAGGCTTCAATTTTGGATCACTTCTAAGATCATGGACTATGAAATTCGCAATAACACCTTCGGACATGATCTTACACCTTCCATCCTTGGTTCACCTATGCTCCTCTTGAAACCTTTTTACCATCCACTGATTTATTGAACTCTCACGAGAACAATAAATCCTCCATGGATTGAACCGCACACTTTGCCTCACATTTAATTTTAGTCGACCTTGTGAAATGAATGTTCCATCTTCCTTGCAACGCATACTCCAAAACAGCCTCCTTGAATTTTTTTAGACTATCAAAAACCTGTAGGATATACCAAAGCAAAATTTAAAACTCAGAAACTGTAGTTTAAAATGCAAAAAAAAAAAAAAATCAGAAACATGTCTAATATGTAACTGTCCACTTCTCCTTCTTCATCTCTCGTAATGGTGGTCTCTTATGTCATCATCATCATCTCATGGAGGATGAGTGTTTTGAAATGCACAATTTTTATTATCCACTTCGTCATCGACCACATCAGCGACTATCTCCTCCAATTTTGCTTCCTTAGTACATCTTGCATGTGATGGAGGAGCTACATTCTTTTCATCATCTATGTCTTCACCATCTTCTAATCTATTTTATTCTGCCTCTCCTCCCATGTTCTCGGCACCCTCTCCTTCGCCACTTTCAATCTCAAACATTTGCGCATCATTTACAGCTTCATTAACAACTTGCTCTTCATTTACATCTTCATCAACTTACTCATCTTCATTATCATCATTCACCATGTATATGTCAATTGCTTTACTCAGATAAGCAACCTTGCACATCCTTTTGAAACTTTGGTCATCATATAAAAGTTGTCAATTGTTGAGGTCTTCATTTGGAATTGTATCCTTGGTTCCGTGCTCGACATGTTCACTCCATTGCTAAGTATGCTAAACATAGCTTCCAGTGCGTATTGTACAACATTCACGGTTCCACCTTCATATGTGACCCCCATTGTATTTTATGAATTTCCTATCGTAGAACATCTTACAAACCGCATATATTTCACTGAAAGAAACATAAATAACCAGAAAGATTAGCCATCCAACTTGAAAACGAGTAATAAACCAATAAAAAAAAACAGCAACTAACATATATATATCCGAAAACTCCTAATTATAACTTACATTATCAATGCCCGAGAACTAAAATCTACTTTTGAAACTAACATCTTACTTTCAAAAACTAACAACAAAACTGTAAAACCGTTTCTATCTATGCCTGAAATCCTCTAATTTTAACATCTACTTCCGAAAAATTGAACCAAAAAAATCAAAGCCTAGAAATGGAATATGAGATTAAAATCCTATTAATTCTACTATCTATGTCCGNCCCAACCCCCCCCCCCCCTCTAATTTTAACATCTACTTCCGCAAATTGAACCAAAAAATCAAACCCTAAAATCAAAAATAAGCAATAGAATATGAGATTAAAATCCTATTAATTATAATATCTATGCCCGAAAACAACAAATTTAACTTACATTTCAAGATCTGAGATTACTTCATATAAACCCTAAATTTTAATCTTACTTCATTTTCCCATAAATTGAATAGAATCTTGGCCACAAACTTCAAATAACCTTTAATATATCCTTCTCTACACTCTCTACACCCCTCAAACCATTTTTCTCGAATCATCCACAACTTATTATGCAATTGTGTAGAGTTTGGAAAGACTTTTGTGCGGTTGTCAAGAGTATCGGGTTTAAGAAATTGCTAAGTCAGAAATAGTAGCAAAACGACGTCGTCTGGGTCTACTTAATACGACGTTGTTTTTATTTTATATATTAAACTAAGTAAACGACATCGTTTGTATATGAAGTTGAGTCAGCATCACACGCGTATACGTCAACCTTTACAAAAAAAATTTTACCAACCAACTGACAGCTTGTAGGTTTCAAGCATTTAAAGTTATTTTTTGGGTACGGTAATAAAATTAAATAATTAATTGATTATGAGCGTTGTTTAGTAAGCTTAAAAAGTATGTAACTAAAAAAGTGACAATTAGAAATGTATATGCACTAATCGGGCATTGAGTCGTAGAAAGTATAAACACACACATACTTTTTTCTACAACATCAATTTAACAATACTAATTTTGTATGTAGAAAGTATTAACGCACACATATCTTTTTCCAACAACATCAATCTATTATATAATTAAAGATTAGATCTCTTCTTCTTCTTTTGTTAACTATATTCTCTTCCGCGCGATGCGCAGATTAAATATTATCAAAAAAATTTTAATTAGATATGGTTAATTATTAACTAAATAATTTTCAATCTCTTTTATTTTCTTTTTAGGAACTCATGATATGTTTTATGTTTTTCATTTCTTATCCTTTTCGTGGCTTATTAACTTTTTATGATTTTTTTATGTTTTTATTATCAAATATTGGATTAATAACTAATATTTACTATAAAGTGAACTATAGACCATTCAATTTAAAAATTAATTAATTTTACTATAAAAATAGTTTTGAAATAAATTATTATATATTTATTAAAATAAATAAGAGCATAAATTAAAATAAAACCTCCAAACAAATAATTGAACATGAACTTTATTTAATTAATGATTAAATAAAAAATCATCACATGTATATTTTTAAAATGGTCAAGAAGTGTAAATATATGGTTTAAGGTATTTTTCTATTATGTAGGAAAAAATAGATAGGAATATTTATCAAAATAAGTAGTTTCAGTAGACTTTTGAAGTTAAACATGTCTTAACAAATATATATGATGCAAATAGGTAGGAGTTCAAATGAGCTAGGTAGGGCACTTTTAACATATATACATGCATCAGGAAAATTAGAAAGAAAGCTTTATTTAACATATATTGTCGTGTGAAATTACATAACGTCTTTGCTTGACATAAAAGTATAAAACTAATTAACCAAAGTAAGGCATGATTTCAGTTTGATCTTTCTTATGTGACGCCCTTAAGATAAAATTTCAACAACAATTTTAAAAAAGACACAAGAAAATCAAGAAAGGAAAAAAAAACTAAATCATTTACTTTGCATCATCATCTCTTTATCATTCTCTTTTGAAAAATAACAATAAGCCTCTTAACTTTCATGTATATAATTCATCTTCTCTTCCATGTTACCAATGATTTAAGAAACTCCATCACGTGATTAATAAGTTAGATCGAATTTACATGACAAAAATCGTTAGCTCTTAAAGTATTCAGTTGAGTGAATTACCTCAGATGGGTGACGAAGCGAGTAGAAGGCATTGCTATCGTAAGACCTAACCATTACTTAAGCTTTAAGTCAAGAGTCAAGACTATTTTATGTAGTTGTTTTAGCAAAATGGGGTTCTAAGGAAATGCATCTTCGCAGTTGGTTAGGCCTATTAAAAGGAAATGAAAATAACATAGTCTATAATTCAGTAATCATCTCAAAGCCAAATACTTTTACATACACCTTAATAAAACTAAAAGCTCAGAAGCCTCTAGCATTGGATCTTAAACCGACATAGAGTTTTGTGCATAAGTATTTCATGTTTTAAGCTACCAAAAAGAGAAACGATGTTACTGATATTTTTCACCTTAGCTTTGACAATGGTATCATCTACCTCTTTTCTAATCTCTTTTTCTATATCCTGAAACCGAGCACAAGTTTTGATTGAGATAGTACCATCTTTTTATCCTGTCAATGGGATAACTTTCCTAAATCATATATAGCACACAAATGTTTTGAAATTCACATTGACCAAGTCTTACACAAAAAATGATTTGTGTAGATAATTAAGGAGACTAACTAACCTGTCTCACACCAGTTATTTCATATAAAGTAACTGAGGTACATGTATGTGTCTATCTCAAGAGTTTGTATAAATCAAAAGATGGAGACTATCATGTCTGAATTTCCCATCCAAGCTCAAACGGATCGACCGATCATTGGAAATGGGAGCAACATCTTGAATCAGATCAAGTATGGCAATCAGTACGATCAACAAACAAGAATGGATTCAGAATCTAAGGCAGTTAGATCAAAGTTCACCGAGATGAAACGACATGTTGACATTATCAAACGGAAGGAACTAACTAACCTGATAAGTTTTGTCACCGATGACGATTCCGTGAAGGGAAGAACAGCCGAGAGCATGGTAGACCAACTTCTGAAATAACTCATCATCAAACTTTTCCGCGTCGAACATGGGTTTTATGTGATTCCATCTCCATGAATCTTACACACCCTTGATTTCTAAATTGGATAAATAGATCTTCTAGGGTTTTTTAAAACAAAACTTTCTTGGAATGGGATTAAGCGAAGAGGCATAATATATTAATGAGATTTGGAGAAGGTGGAAACGTGTGAACTAATTACGTCAGTTATAACAGAGGAGGAGGTGGAAATTTTAGATTTGCTCGTAAGAGTTCATTGGAGGTTTTTATCTAATTTTTAGGTGTATTTTTAATGTATTAAAGGAAAAAAATAAATATTTTAGTTAAGATAATATAAGAGTCGGTCCTTAGCTAAGTATTTTAAGATCATCTAAGAGCCACCTACGTGTCGGATTATGATTGGCTCGGTCGTTTTAATTTAATTTTTTCTTTTTGCTTAGGGGTGGACATTTAAACCAAACCGAATACACCAAACTGAACCGAATTTAGTTCAGTTAGTTCGGTTCGGTTTATTCGGTTAGCTCGGTTCAATTCAGCACCATTTTAGTTTAGTTTGTTTAGTTCGGTTCGGTTTATTCAGTTAATTCGGTTCAATTCGACACCATTTTTATATTAGTTCGGTTTTTGGTTCGGTTCGAGGACAATTTTTTTACTAAATTGACCGAACCGACCCGAACTGAACCAAAACTAACTTGCTAAAATTAACTGAACAAACCGAAAAAACCAAAAAAACCGGAAAAATACTGAAAAACCTGAAAATTTATCAATAAATTAAAATTTTTGAACCGAAAAAACTGAACTTCAAAACTAAAAAAACCGAACCGAACTTCAAAAATTTATCACTTTTCAATAATATAATATTTTAATGATTTGAAAAAAAATTATTAAGAACCCTCGGGTTCTACCAATGAACGGAAAAATCAATAAGTACATACAAAATTTTTTAAGTGTATAAAATTTTTAAGAAAACTAATAAAAATTAGTTAAGAAGCTTTTGAGGGTTTCTCGGATGAAGATGGCCTAAGCCTGTCACTTGGAATTAGCTTAGTGGAAGATTTGGTATAAACTTTGGCTAACGTGGATAGGCTAAAAAGCTTTGGAATCCTTTTTTATATAATGTTGGATTAGAAGATTTCTTTTTTAACATTTTGTTATTAGTTTATGGAGATTCTCAAAAATATCACAAAATATGTATATTCCAATAATATCACGTTCCCAAAGTTCTAAAAATACCATAAAAAAATTTTGTTTTAACAATATCACAAATTTGAAATAGCTTTAAAATTTCTATTTTAAATCCTAAAACCCCAAAACCAAACCCTACCTCTTCAATACTAAACTCTAAACTCTATTTAGTGAACCAAAACCCGAAATTTAAAATGCTAAACCTTTAAAATTCACTTTTTATGTTTGTGGTATTTTTGAAAAATCTCGGACTGCGATAGTTTTGAAACTTTTGGGTGTGTGTGTGTGTCATTTTTAAAATTTAAATTTCTTTTAATAGTATTTCAAGTAATTCCTATTAATTTATTGGATTATATATTTATATGTCATTAGTTCAGTAAATAAATAACAAAAATTCATTAAGAATAAAATTGACAAATACATAAATTTGTTATCTTAGTTGTCAAACACATAAAAAATATTTTCTACTATTATCCAGGTAATCAAACATAACTTTAATTATATAAACATAAAAAATCTTATAAAATATTTATTTATTTTAAATAAATTAATTATTTTAAACGAAAATATATTAAAATAATATATA
>OVBE01008461.1:913-17172 GCA_900406425.1 Iberis pinnata | reverse complement strand
AAAAGATATATATATATATATATATATATATATATATATATATATATATATATATAAGTTTTTGTGATGTTGAATTTATATGATTTTATTTGAAAAAAGTGATAGGGTAATTTTTTTTTTAGAAGAGAGAGAGTTGAAGAGACAAAAATGAGATAGTCGGCTTACTCCTCCTACTAGCACGTGCGGTTGAAATGAAGGACAACAACGTCATATCTTATGTATATTTATACCTTATTATTTAATTATATAAAATATTTTTTTATAAACCATGAAAGTTCTTTGGTCCATAATCTCTCCCGGTGCCTGGAATCAGCTGTTGATAATCTCTATTTAAGACGTAAATCATTTCTCCTAAAAGATTTGAACTAGTAACCGTAAATACTTTAAAATGTATCTTAACTATTAAACCAAAGTCCTTTAGTAATTGTTATCTAGTAATTATTCAATAGTTATTGTTGCAAATAGCCAAAAAAATAATTAATAAAGTTTTAAGTTTTTGTCTTTAGCAATGCATTCACGTGAACCACTAAATCAGAGTGTCGGTGTTTAAAAATGATTAAAACGTTGATATATTCTGATAACTAACACCCTACCCGACTGAGCATTAAGTAGGAACCGAACATGTCTTAGTTTCATCTCACAAGCAATATCAGCCAAAACCCATACATGTATGGCGCTTTAGGCTAGTTTGAACCAAACATACTTTATGGATTTCATGGATATAAGTTTCTAACTAAATTTACCAAAAACATTTTATAACTAAGCAAACACAAAGTCTGTCCAAACTGCACGTGATCATACCAGAATGGTAGTCACTTATATTAAAATTCATTTATATATTATACATAAATATGTTTTTTAAATTTAAAAATTATATTAATTTAACACTAATCACGCACACATGTATATGATTTTCAGATCATATATTTGAATTATGATTTGAAATATATCACTTTGTGTAATGCTAACCATATTACTTAACCAATACATATAACATATTTTGGTTATATGATATTGCGCACTACGAGTGGAGATAATAAAAATTAAAAAACCAAAAAAATTTGATATATTATCTCTAAAATAGATTATCAATTAATTTTGTGATTTTTTATATATTAACTAGATAAATGTCCACATGATACATGAAAATAAATAAAGTATTATGACTTTAAAATTAATAAGTTATATAATTAAAATCGTATAGATAAATTTATATCAAAACTCATGTTTTGCTATAAGTAATATATATTTGAAAACCATAATTAAAAATATACAAAATTGATTTTAAGTATGTGGATAACTCAAGATTGTAGATAAGTCAAGAAAATTCTCTTAGAGTTTTATAAAGTTTTTATAACTTAAATTTTTATATACTCCTTTTAATAAATAGTATATCTTCTATTTTATTTTAAAAACATAGTTGACAATTTTTTTTACTGTGTTTTCTTTTTTATATTATAACTACTGTTTCCTTTTTACATTATAACTATTATTTTTAAATATATGAACAGTTAAAATTAAAGATAAGTTAATTTTTTAAAAAATATTTGACGCGTGTCACAATCTAGTGAACTATAATTACTAAAAGTTCTTTTCTTGTATAATAAGATGTTGTTTATCACATTAATCAAAAAATGCAATTTATATTACTATAAAATTGTAGATCTTATTTATTTTAATTCAAAAATTACTACTTAAAAATACCTTAATTAGTTGTTTTATTGCTAATTTATTAATTTAAATAATAAATTACATTATAAAAATATAATTTTAGTATACTGTTTTTATGGTTTAAAACTAGAATACTATAATTGTTTGACAAAAAGGGTAATAGACTTGTAGATTTGTATTAGTGTGGTACTAGATTTGTTTTAATAGACTAGTGGAATTGTATAAATAGAAAAGTGCTAATGAAAAAGAATCATATTAATATGTAGTTGATTTGTATTAATAATGCCTATCACACCCACACCAGCCTAGTGAAACGTGGGTTAACTTGACTTGTTAATAAAAAAGAAAGAATAGCTTTATATATCATTTAAAATTTATATAATAAATTAAAATATCTTGATATATTTGGATGGTAATAAGTGAAAACGTATATTTCAGACCAAAAAATGAAATATTCATTTCCATTTCTATTTTTGAGTTTTAATTGCTTAAGATTTCTTTTCTTTATCAGAAATTTAGATTATACATTAACAAATGCTAATTTTGTAAACAAAAACTTCTACAAAACTGCAAAATTTCTAAAAACCGTATAAAAATATTTCTTTCTATTTTCTCTCAAATATAACACTCAAAATATTTTTTTCCTTTTTTTTTTATCTTGAGTGAGATTTGTTGTAAGAAACATTATATAACGGAAATACTTTTCTGATTTTACATTTTTATTGTCAAAACAGAAAATGAGTTAAACAATATCTATCCAAAGTTGGATTTTTTGGTTGACGTGGCCCAACCAAAATCTCAAGTTCTCTGCGGATCACGAACCATCTCAATTTGTTTTTTGGAGCTTTTTCTCTTCTGTTTAATATTCGAACACCGTTCCATACAATCCGTAACCTACGAAGTTGACACTTTTTGTCGTTTTATTTTCATAATTTCCTTCTTCCACTCTCCTCCATTGTCACCACCACTTGCCACCTCTACAATATTCATCGTCACTTCTCACTTTTGGTGGATTCTAAAGTGCAAATTTTTCATCTTTTACTGTTCTTGATAAGCACCAACTAGATTCTCTTTCTTCTTTATAAATCCTTTGAATTACTCACATTCTTCCAAAGTTTCAAGTTTTTTTTTTAAAAATCTCTCTAATGTCTCTCTCTGCATTCTTCTTTCCTTCTTCTATATTAACTAAAGGAGTTTTAACAGATCCTACTTGCAAATCAACCTCTTTGTTTTCTTCTCCATCTTTGGCTACAGATCTTCCATCGCCATGTCCAAGACCCAACAATTTTCATGTAAGATTCACTTCTCTCTTCTCTTAGTTCATAGATCAAAAGTGTGATTAAGGAATCTCATATAAAGTGTTGGACTTTAAGTCAATTATTGAGATTTTTTAGCTACCCATCTTGTAAAATCATTAATTAAATATTGGGTTTACTTCATTTTCGTCACAAGTCAAACAAATCTAAACCCTTTTTGCCTTTTCAAGTTAGTTCATCGAAATTGAAGTTGTATTTGTCAAATTAGACCAATAAATCATCTTTGGTTCTAATTTCTTGAAACTGATTGGAGAAAATGACATCTTTATTGTTCTTTTGTTGTGTTGTGTAATAGACAAACAGAAGGGGAAGAGTAAATGCTTCACTTACAGAGAAGGGTGAGTACTATTCAAACAAACCACCAACTCCATTACTTGACACAATCAATTACCCAATCCACATGAAAAATCTTTCTATCAAGGTATAAAACTTCATCACTTACAAAAGCAGCCTTGATCCATTTGTGTTTTCTCCTGAAATTGATTGCATTTGGTAACTCATTTGCAGGAACTGAAACAGCTTTCTGATGAGCTGAGATCTGATGTGATCTTTAATGTTTCAAAAACCGGTGGACATTTGGGTTCAAGTCTTGGTGTTGTGGAGCTCACTGTGGCTCTTCATTACATTTTCAATACTCCACAAGATAAGATTCTTTGGGATGTTGGTCATCAGTCTTATCCTCACAAGATTCTCACTGGAAGAAGAGGTAAGATGCCAACTATGAGACAAACCAATGGTCTCTCCGGTTTCACTAAGCGAGGAGAAAGTGAACATGATTGCTTTGGAACTGGACATAGTTCAACCACAATATCTGCTGGCTTAGGTAATTAATCCCTTTGGTCTCCTCGTTCTGTGTTGTGTCTTGCAAGTGGTCAGGTTCGATCTCTGGTCTGAATCATAATTTTGGATTTACAGGAATGGCAGTAGGAAGGGATTTGAAAGGGAAGAACAACAATGTAGTTGCTGTAATTGGTGATGGTGCGATGACGGCTGGACAAGCTTATGAAGCTATGAACAATGCTGGATATCTAGACTCTGATATGATTGTGATTCTTAATGATAACAAACAAGTTTCATTACCTACTGCTACTTTAGATGGTCCAAGTCCACCTGTTGGAGCTTTAAGCAGTGCTCTTAGTCGGTTACAGTCTAACCCGGCTCTCAGAGAGTTAAGAGAAGTTGCAAAGGGTATGACTAAGCAAATAGGCGGTCCAATGCATCAATTGGCTGCTAAAGTAGATGAGTATGCTCGTGGAATGATAAGCGGAACTGGATCAACATTATTTGAAGAACTTGGTCTCTACTATATTGGTCCAGTTGATGGACATAACATAGATGATTTGGTATCTATTCTTAAAGAAGTTAAGAGTGCTAGAACCACAGGACCGGTACTTATTCATGTTGTTACAGAGAAAGGTCGCGGTTATCCTTATGCAGAGAGAGCTGATGACAAATACCATGGTGTTGTCAAATTCGATCCAGCGACTGGTAAACAATTCAAAACTAGTAACAAGACTCAATCTTACACAACTTATTTCGCGGAAGCATTAGTAGCAGAAGCTGAAGTAGACAAAGATGTAGTTGCAATTCATGCAGCCATGGGAGGTGGGACTGGTTTAAATCTCTTCCAACGTCGTTTCCCTACACGATGTTTCGATGTTGGAATCGCAGAACAACACGCAGTTACTTTCGCTGCGGGTTTAGCTTGTGAAGGACTTAAGCCATTCTGTGCAATATACTCTTCTTTCTTGCAACGAGCTTATGATCAGGCATGTTTCAACATTTTGATCTTTCGAAATCAAACATTGTAGAAACTAATCGAATATGTGGTTGTTTCTGTAGGTTGTACATGATGTCGATTTGCAGAAATTACCGGTGAGATTTGCTATGGATAGAGCTGGACTTGTTGGAGCTGATGGTCCAACACATTGTGGAGCTTTTGATGTAACATTTATGGCTTGTCTTCCTAATATGATAGTAATGGCTCCATCTGATGAAGCAGAGCTTTTTAACATTGTTGCAACTGCTGCTTTGATCGATGATCGTCCTTCTTGTTTCCGTTACCCCAGAGGTAATGGTATTGGCGTTGCATTACCTCCCGGTAACAAAGGTGTTCCAATTGAGGTATAACTTAATCTAAATCCTCTCGTATTGATCTCTCTTTCGTTATCATTTCGACAATTTCGGTTTGTTATTTCAGATTGGGAAAGGTAGGATTTTAAAAGAAGGAGAGAGGGTTGCGCTTTTAGGTTATGGCTCAGCAGTTCAAAGCTGTTTAGGAGCGGCTGCGATACTTGAAGAACGCGGATTCAACATAACCGTAGCAGATGCACGGTTTTGTAAGCCATTGGACCGTGCTCTCATTCGCGGCTTAGCTAAGTCCCATGAAGTACTAATTACAGTCGAAGAAGGTTCGATTGGAGGGTTTGGGTCTCACGTTGTTCAGTTTCTTGCTCTTGATGGTCTTCTTGATGGAAAACTCAAGGTTACTACTTTAAACATTTATATTCTCTGAAAATTTACATTGTGTTGTGGAAATGTATGGTTTGTAAATTGTAACTTGTACAGTGGAGACCAATGGTACTACCTGACCGGTACATTGAGCATGGTGCACCAGCTGATCAACTAGCAGAAGCTGGACTCATGCCGTCTCATATCGCTGCAACTGCACTTAATTTAATTGGAGCACCAAGGGAAGCTCTGTATTGAAGAGTAGAATTGGTGGCTACAAACATATGCAAATACTCTACACGCCCCAGAAGGTTTCTTCTAAGTACTTATTAAAGTCATGTGGTGAAGATAAAAAGGAAAGACAAGGTTGTGCAAAGCGTAGCATATGGTAAATTGGTTTTGTGTGCAAGTTTGTACTAAGAGTCTAGTAGAGATTGGGTTGTAAAATTAGCTAACATCTTGTAAAAACCAGATACATTTTTTATATTTGACGAATCCTCCAAAAAAAATTTGCACTTTTTATTGTTAATTTTGTAGGTTTAACGTGAAGGAAATAAGTATTGTAAGTCTTAAGAATGAATTTCATTTGAAGTGCGTTTATACCACAGTTAACATTAGCTACAACATATAATCACATATAATTCAGACACACAACTTGCAATTTGTTGATCATATCATCAGTCAAATATAGTATAAGACTTGGCGGAGCTAGAAATATTTTTTACCAGGGACATAAAAATTATAACAATGGGAAACAATACATTTATAAATGAATTCTACGAGCACTCATAGATTGAAAGATTTTTATCACCATTTCATTTGTTACATCTTTAAATACTTTTTTCCGATGTAACAAATCAGACAATCACTGAGAAACTGATCACCGATGCGGTTCCGTAGTACGGTCTTCACAATCTTCATTCATGAAAAACATTTTTCAACAGCAGCAGTCGCAACAGGCAAAGTTAAAGTTAACTTCAAAAGCCTATAAATTAGAGGATGAGAAAAATGTTTCTTAGTCTCAACCATCACTCGTGCTAGATCTCCAAGGTTTTTCATATTAGAAAACCTTTCATCTTCTCGTACATTATCGACATATATGTCAAGTTGCTGGTCAAGAGATATGCACTCCGCATAAGTAAAATCCTCAGGGTAAAATTTAGCCAATCTCACTAGTTTTTCTTTGTCAAACTCATGGAATAAATCAATAGGACTTAAAGTTGATGTGCATATGAGTAATTTAGAGTATACTTCATTAAAACGGTCATTAAATTCTTGAAGTTGCATATCCAACACTGTATAAAAGCAATTGACCTGGTAGTGATGCAAATTGCTTATGTGGGTTTGTTTTCTTGGCTTCCTTGGATCAATGAAATTATCTTCCATTATGAAAATTTCAGTCTCGTGCTTCTCACAAAAGTGTGAAACCTTTTCCATAAAACTATCCCATCCATGATCTCTTAAATTCTGCAATTGTCGTTCAGTGGATTCCACCAATGAGATAGCATTTACGATGTCTTGATCCGTTCTTTGTAACGCCATTGATAAATTCTCGCTGAGTCCCAACATAAGTAGCATTAAGTGTAGATAGAATATAAAATCAAAAGTATGAATGTATTTGAGAAGACCATTTGCTTGACTTCTTTGGGAAATGGCTACACCTTCATCTTGGACATACTCAAGCACCTTAATCACAGAAAAAAACAACTCAATCAGTCGCAATAATGTTTTATAATGAGAACCCCAACGTGTATTTCGTGGTCTTTTGAGTGAAGACTCTTGATTCAGCCATGTTCCAGTCTTCAATTCGCCACAAGCTATTCCTTTCTCAATTTCTTCTCGTTGGATTTCTCGCATCATATATTTTCTCTTGCAAGAAGCTCCTGCAACATTTACTAACACAAATATCTTATCAAAGAAATCTCCAACCTCAAAATGTTTCTTTGCAACTGCAACAACAACAAACTGAAGTTGATGAGCAAAACAATGAACATAATATGCAGAACTATTTTCCTTTAAAATCAGCGCTTTCAGCCCATTGAGTTCACCCCTCATATTTCCTTCTCCATCGTAGCCTTGTCCTCTCACCTTTTTCATACTCAATCTATATTTAGCAAACAATGAATCAATGCCATATTTTAGAGTTAAGNCAATGAATCAATGCCATATTTTAGAGTTAAGGAACATGTTTCCTTCACATGGATAAGACCAACAAATCTTTCTTTGACTATACCGTGTTTATCAACAAAACGCAAAACTGTAGCCATTTGCTCTTTATTAGAAATATCAGCAGATTCGTCCACTAATAAAGCAAACACATCATGGTCAATCTATTGAATGATAGAGTTAATTACTTCTTCAGAAAAGCAATGAACAATATCTTTTTGGATTGGAGGAGATACCATTTGGTTATTTCCTGGTGCATTCTGTAACACAACTTCATTTGTAACTTCATTTTGTTCAGCGGTATACTTCACCAACTCCAAAAAAGTTCCTATGTTAGCTGAATCATAAGTCTCATCATGACCGCGAAATGGTAATCCTTGCCTTAACAAGTACATAGAAGCATTGATTGAAGCATTTAATTGAACACGATACTCATCTTTCATGATGTTGGTTTGTTTCTGCAAAACATGTTTAATTGACTGACCTTGTTTCATCAAATCTTCACATTTCTTCTTAGCTATGTTATGAGAACTATTTATGCCTCCTACATGACTAGACAATCTCTCAGACTTATTCCAACAATCAAATCCCTCAGTCACAAATGCATTATTTCCACCTTTCTTATCGTTGTTATCTTTGAATAAATAACAACACAAACAATATGCCTTTTCGTTGTTCACATTGTATTCCAACCAATCCTTATACTGGTCAAACCAACAAAGATTAAATCTCCTTAATGTATTCCCTATAAGACGTTGTTTAAAACTATGACCACGAGGTTGGCAAGGTCCTTTAATCAAATACTTACGTCTTACCTCATCTCTTTGATTGTGATGGTATTCATGTATTCCTTTTCTCTCACCAGGATCATATGGAAGATCATCTAAATCAATATAATCGGCTGATGGAGATTTTCTTTTTAGAAATCGATCCAGTATCTTGTATTAAAATTAAATTAGTTAATAAAATTTAAAATATAATAAAATAAATTTTAATAAAAACATATGGATATTCAACTTAATAATCATGAATATAAAACCTAAATATTTTACTTAAGTAAACACAGAAACAATACTTTTAGATTAATAATCCAACACATGAATCCACGTTCTTATGCACAAACCCACTCTAAATTAATTGTTGCTTCACTATATTTTACTAGTTTTGCAATCTGCAATATTGTCACATTGCCATTATTTTTTTGTCTTTTTGTAATCATAATCGTTTATTACCATCTAGAATTTTTTGTTCAATTTAAGATAGAATCAATGGCATCATTAATATATAAATTGTTGCTACAAAAAAAATTATAAATTAAACACATCATAATTGATGACTCTCAATCCCTAAACGACTAAACACAAAGTTAACAATGCATATATATATATTAAGTAATATAAAAACACATATTTTAATTTGACATGAGTTATTTATAATCAATAATTTAATATTATATATCAAGTAAATTGTTAAAAAAACTAACCTTAGTTTTGTATCAAAGCAATTTGAAGTTTTGAAATCTTTTTTACGACAAAAAAAGAGAAGAAAAAAGAAAAGGTGTAGAAATTTTTTTCAATGTAAATATCTTATTATATAACTTATTAGTTTTTTCATCATATAATTCATTAGTTTTTTTTTAATTATAATTGGATTTAACAAAAAGCAAAAAAACCAAATTCTAATATAACACAATTTTAAACTTAAACTTAAGATAATATATATTTTTAATGCGATCAATATATCAATATATAATACATATATAAAAATGTAATAATATATATAATACAATTTAGAAAAAAAAAACTAAGTGGGTCAGCTGACCCCACTAGTTATATACTCTCTCCGCCAGCGTAGCAAATAGACAATTTTCTTAGTACCGAAAGAATATTGGAAGCTTCACGTAATCAATTAGCTCTCTTTTTGATTATTGCTGATGTACGTTATATTATTTACAAAAATTGTAAATTCAATAAAGTTAACATCGGGCATTTGGTCTAGTGGTATGATTCTCGCTTAGGGTGCGAGAGGTCCCCAGTTCAATTCTCGGAATGCCCCATTTTTTTATTTTTTATTTTTTATTCTATGTGCAGGACAGATGAGTCAGCTTTCCGAGATATCTCTTTCTATCGCGCATATTATCGAACAACTAACGTGCATTCTCAGTAATAACTCCTACGATTTCGCATGGATTCCCCTTTAACAACGAAGAGTTTTCCTTAGTGATCCTCTGGTCAAAGATGGTTCCCTATGAGCTCTGATCTGGGCACAATCCATTTCCCAATTTTACGTGCTAAGAAATGACCTTTTCTCTGCTCGGTGTATTTCGTTGTCCGAGTCAACATCAAGAAGGTACCTCTCTTCACCTAATGAGTCATCATCATGCCTGTCACATCCTAAACAGTATTCTAACGTGTACTCCTTAGGAACCTGATATCGCCACAGAAACCCGAAGAATATGCAATTTTGATTTCAATTTTTTAAAAAATTATGAATTCGATTCGATTTTCTTGTAGCTCTCTCCCTTATGACGTAATCCTGAAGATCGGGTCTTCTCTTCAGGTTATTTGCTAAATTTCTGCTTATGTTAGATATTTGCTAATTCTTAATACGTTGTGTTGTGTTTTGATGGATAGGTGATTGATCTTTGCGCACTTAGTAGCTGTTCTAAGTTTTGGAGAGAGCTATGTGGTTCTGATATCTTATGGGAACCTCTCTTTAGGGAAAGATGGCCCTTATTGCCCACTCTTGATCGAGACAATACTCAGTCTTCTGAATCCCAAACCAATCCAAATTCTCAGGTAGAAAGTGAGAAAATCCATCAATTCTTGTTCCTAAGTTTCTTCTTGTGTGCAGATTTTGGCCATTTAGTAGCCAGATGGTGTGTATTTGTTTGTTGTTGTTATGGATTCTATGTATGATGTTTGATTAAATTGAGTTAATATGGCTATAATGGCTTTTTAATAGCTCAAGAAAATGGAACTTACATGTAGATTTTGCTAGTTTCTTCTGTTTTTGCTTCTGTGTGACAGTGATTAAGTATCTATGTAACTACTTTGATTGAGTAGTGATTAGGTTTATTGATTTTTAATAATATAGGAATGGAGAAAATTTTATGTGAAGCAGCACAAGGAAATGGCATCTAGAACCTCCGAAGTGATTACATTTGCGACTCAGTGGCCTGCTAAGTTGTCTCTTGAGTCTGGCGAATATCTATATGCAGTTCAAACCATGAGCTCGATGCAGTTAGGGTTCCTAGATGTAGAGTTATTTCTCTTCAAACCAAACTTGAGTGTGTTGATCAACTTAATCGGAGTAATCTACTGCATAAAACACCTGAAATCGCTGGTTAGTTGGTTCTGTTGGCTTTATAGTCTGTTTTAATGGGATAAACCTGGTCTGACTCGTTTTGATCCCCGACCATGAGCTGGTTCTCATTATACCATTAGGTCTAGCCAGAATGGTTGTGTCCTAACCCGCCCAAGACTAGACCAGTCTAGTGGTCCATTGTAACATTCTGATCTTTAGTTTTCTGGCCTTGTTAAACATTGTTTTCTACAGCGAGAGGAAATCTTGGATGCGCTTAGTCGATGTGCAATCGGAAAGCAGCCTGTTTGGGTGAAATGGTTGACATTAGGTCGATGGTCGCAAGGGAGAAGGATGAGAGATGACATTGTTTCACGCCAAGTCTCTTTAGAGGATGTGGTGACAGGGAAAGAAGAAACTGTTCTACGAGTGCTTCAACGAGGAGTTGTTCACGAAGTCCTGCGTGTTTGTATCTCAACGGTTGACCTTGCTTGTAGCCCATGCACCAGTAGCACCATCAGAAACTACTGAAACCGTTTGGTTGGAGCCTACTTCTGTAAAAACGGTTAGTTTGTTGGGTTGGGTTTAATGTGATAAACCTATGTAATTAACTATGATTGGAACTTTGGAAGTTATGTAAATTAATAAAGGGGCTAATCTGATTACCTTGCGTTGGCCTAAACACCAGAAAGCTTTTTGTTACTAGTTAAGAACACTTGTTGGAACATAACACAATTATTTTGGTTCCAACTTCCAACTTTTGTATAAGTCAATACTTTGTTATATCACATCAATTTGTCTAATTAAGCTATGTACAAAATAATTTTACACTCTCTTTCTCACTTTTAACCTTCCACGTCATCCCTCTCTCCTCCACATTAATTCAACACATATTCAAATTTTACACTCTATAATGGTTTTGTTTAATAAAATTCAACATCCTACCCCACCATTTTTATTTAATATATTTTAAATTTTTGTACATTTATAATTCTTGTATTGCAGATTTATTTTTGTATAGCAGAATTATTTCTTGTTTTGCAGATTTATTTTCCGTATTGCAGGTTTATTTTTTGTATTGCATATTTATTTTTGTTTTGCGGATTTATTGTGTATTGCATATTTATTTTCATTTATATGAGAGATTTATTTTTGTATTGCAGATTTATTCTTGTATTTTTGTATTGCAGATTTATTTTTGTATTGCAGATTTATTTTTTGTATTGCATATTTGTTTCTTGTACTGCAATTTTTTTTTTTGCAGATTTATTGTGTATTGCAAATTTATTTTCATTTACATCGGAGATTTATTTTTGTATTGCAGATTTATTGATGATTTGTTATGTGTCCAAATTAAATGAAACAAGTCTCTATTTATAGAGGAAAAAAATTTATGAATTTTGATATAAAATTTATAAATATAAAAAATAATTTATTATACAATAGTTGAGCACAATCATCATTATTATTATTATTGTGAGTAATAATGATGCATCACTCACTGTTTTCGACTCAGTTACAACAATTTTTTAAGCTCAAAGATCTTGGCTCTTTAATACATTTTATGCGTGGCTAGATCATCTTCGGGAATTAACCTTTTTCAACGCAAATATGCTCTTGAGTCTTGACCTCCTTGATGAAGCTGGTTTTCTTTGCTGTAAACCTGCGTTAATCGCTTCTAAACCTCATCTAGTTATCAAGGAAAATGCAGGTATTTGAACCTATTGGTGCATGAGGCTTACAAAAGACTCATTGGCAAGCTTATGTACCTACAAATTACAAAACCAAATATTGCTTTTGCAATTAATAAGCTCAATCAATTCGGTTATGCTCTTAATAAGACACATCACCAAGGAGTTTACAAGGTCCCTCACTACATTCAAGGTATTGTAGGCCATTAAAAAAAAAAGAAATTTGTTGCCTCTAAACTCTAGTTACAAGCCTTTACTGATACCGACTAAGGTTGTGTCTTGAAATAAAAAAAAAATCTATACGCTAAAGTAGAATATAGGAGCATGTCCATTAACCAATTTCTTAAGTGAGCTGCATGTTAAGTTCGTCAAACCTAATCTTCTCTTTTGTATGACCACCATTCATAGTGCCAACAATCCAACTTTTCATTAGTGTACCAAAACAATTGAAATGGATTATCATCGAGTTCAAAGTTTATTCAAGTTACTTCATGTTCGAACATATTTGTTCTTTATCTTACCTCATACTCTCCTTAGCAAGATATGCTAAGATGTGTCTTCGAAACATCTTCAACTCATCTTATAGTCTATAGGATAGTTTTATAGTTTCACTTTGAATTCATGAATGTGAAACCATCTTTTGTTTGTGTAGATAGCTTTTGGTTATGGTTTCGGTTTAGGCATGTATATAAATCCATAATTGTAAATTACTATACTTCAACCCGCGCCAGCGCAGGGAAAATTATTAGTTGATCAATTACATTTTATATTAAAAATGTATGCTTATTATTATTTTTTATTGATTTTTGTAGTTTGTTACAAAATTTTGGTTTTGGGGGTTTAGAATCTAAATTATAAATTTTAAAGCTATTTCAGATTTGTGGTATTTTTAGAATAAAAATTGGTATTTTTGAAAAAATTGTGGTATTTTTGAAACTTCTGAGAGTGTGTAGTATTTTTGGAATATACTTAATTTTTGTTGTAATTTTGAGAATCTCCCAAAAAATTCATATACAAAATATTAATTTTTAAAATAAAAACATAATTACATAATAAATATTGTATTCTTAAATTGATTTTTATCATATTAATTGAAAAAGAATTTTAGGGATATAAAGTTAATTTTTTGAATAAAGTAAATATAAACAAAATAAACAGAAATATGTTAGAATAAATTTTCTTTTCTAAAATGATAATAATATCTTTTTCATATCTAGTGTATAATTTTATTTATATATAAAAATAGTTAATATTTATTTAAAATTAAAATGAAATAACTATTGACTAAAATGCCATTAATGAATTCAAATTTGGAAGACAAAAATTAGTGGTAAATTATGTAATATACCACATGTATGTAAGAATATTCTTCAAAATGAATTCTTAATTATATATATTTAGATTTTTACTGAATGAGAGAATGAGATTTAATTTGTTAAAAAAAAATTTAATTCTAAAAATACCAAACTCTCAATTTTTCTAAAAAATATCATAAAAATATTTTTGTTCTAAAACACATTAATATTAAAATAGTTGTGAACTTTACATTTAATTTTTAAACTACTAAAACTAAACATTAAGTCCATCAACATTAAACTTAAAACTCCAATTAAATTTCTCAAGTACCCTAGAAAGGGGCACCGGATAGGGTTATATGTTTGTGATATTTTTAGAGAAAAACATTCTAAAGAAAATTTTAAAATTGTTAAAAGCATATGAAATATTTATCAATTATCACACATATTATTTTTGATGATATTACCTGAAATTCATATAACTTATTATTATTGTCAGTGTTTTAAATGTGCTAGGCGTACTTAGGAGGTGAACCACCGCCTAAACGTCTACGTATAACTTTTATAAATATATATATATATATATACTTGTAATATATATATATATACTTGTAATATATATATATATATATATATAATATGATATATTTTAATATATAATTACCTAATGAATGGTAATACAAAATTTAAAATATAAATAACATTTTCTTAAGTTTTATTTTTGTTTTTTTTTTTTGCGAAGGGAAGAAACAAGTGTTTTGTTAGAAATTTAATGTTTCTTATATTAAAAACGTCGTTTAAATTTTAGTAAATCTTCTATTTATTAAAACAACATGAAAGTGTAAATAAGTCAAAACTATTATGTTTTAGCAAAAACAAAATATAAATAATTATACAGTTCCATATAAGTGGATTGTACGGTTCCCTGATATTTGCTTTTTTTGTAACTGCATAAGAGCATCATTATCCCATGTCCTTAAGTGGTCCTTGGACCAAAATTTTTTAAAAATTAAAAAGAAAAAATCGGAATTCTTTGGGACGTTTCTTATCTAACGACGTCCTTTAGTTGAGTCCGAAGACAAAAAAAAAACTCTTCAATTTCTTCGCCGCGTAATATGCCGGCGCTAGAGAGCCAACATCCGAGTACTCCGTCGGCGATGAGGCACGCTTTCGGGAATGTTCTATCCGTCTTGATCCTCCTCCTCATTGGGATCCTCGCTTTCTCCATCCGACTGTTTTCTGTGAGCTCACTAATGTCTCTGCTCGTTTGATTTACTCAGCATATTCACATTATGATTGTCTCTAGATCACGCCGGACTGCTCTTGATTGGATTATTTTAGATCCAGTCTCATGATTCCTGGTTGATTAGTGTAGCTTCTTGCTGCCTCCACTGTATAAGTGTTGAAGAAGTAGATTGTTGTTCTTCTGTTATTGTGGATTCTAATATGAGGATAATAGAAGATTCCAATCTATTATCAATTTTGATCGAAATTTATTTCCCTCTTTTGTTGAATGTTAATTTCAAATTGGAATTGCGGTTTGTTTATGTGGAGGAAATAGTGTAGGAATTGGAGTTATATGTTTGATTGTGAATTGCGACTTGTGTAGTTATGCATCAGAGATTTAGAGTATGGAATGTTTTGGATAGGTGGAGATGTTCTTCAGATTCTGCTTTGATTGATTCTAAAACAGATTTGAGATTCTTCAGATTGTTGTTGCCATCTAATATCTGATTTTGTGTTTTAGAATCAGGAGGTGGATCTTTTGAAGGATGAGATTTCAAAGCTTCAAGAGAAACATTTGTATGGAATTTTAAATCTCACTTTTGGTTTGTTTATGTTTCTTCTTAAATCACTGTCCATTTTGAGTTTATGGGTTTGTGTTATGAAGACAATTTCAGTTAGTTCATGTTTCTTGTTATAGTTCTCAATGAATCATAATCTGCATTTTCAGTTATAACACTTCCACTTTTCTGGATGCAGGCTAATGATGTTGTATTTTGTGGAAGAATTCTCATGTTTCTTGCTCACTTCCACTCTCAAAGGTTCATTATCATGTGGAGGTGAACATGATCATTCTGTTTATTAGCATTTCATTATATATCCATTGATTTCTCAACGGCCGACCTTATATGTGTGGAACTCATTTGGTAGGTTTGTGAGCAATCAATAGCAGCTGCTTGCAAAAACATTCAAGTGCTTGATGACTCCACAGATCCAGCCAGTAAGGTCCTTGTCAACCTCTATTAGACTACTTATTCTTTCTCAATCTTAAGTTTCTAAATTTGTTGTGTTAAAGTGAGTTCTTTAACATTTTGGTAATGTGGCAACTGACAATAATGGAAGGAAACAGGAATTGGTGAAAA
>OVBE01008460.1:0-17172 GCA_900406425.1 Iberis pinnata | reverse complement strand
TACATTGAATTGTTCTCTGCAGTAATAGACTAGGATTAAATTCTAGACCTATCAGATGCTCAACCGGAAAAACGACAGATTTGTTGGGCATCTTGGAAGAAACTATCGGCGCCAAAAAATGTGGGCGGCCTAGGTTTCCAAGAAATCGAAGCGTTCAAAAGCTCTACGTTAGCTAAGTTGAGTTGGCGTATCATCTCCAATCTGAATTCTCTTTTATCTCGACTATTGCTATACAAGTACAGTCTTGATACTCCATTTATGGAGGAAAAAATTACTTCTAGACCCTCTCATGGATGGAGAAGAATTCTAGCGGGAAGGGACAGACTCAGATGGCTCATTGGTGATGGCTCAAGAGTTCGGGTTTGGAAGGACCCTTGGTTTCCTTATCCGAACCACTAAGAGCATGATTAATGGTAGAACCCACATTTGGGCTCTTAATTTTTAGTTTCCCTTAAAAAAAAAAAAAAAAATTATACTCGACAAATCGTGAGCCGCCACGTGTCAGTGGAGCCCACGATTTTTGTTAGATTCAGATCCAACCTAAGAGACAAGAGGGGTGGATTTTTAATTTTCATGTGGGCCCCATCCCTTAAAACCCTCTTAAGAACTCCCAATAATCATGGTCTAATCCCTATAGGCCTGCTATGTTCGAAGATCAAGACATTACAGTGGCCTCGCTTCTAACCCTGATAAAGCCGAATGGGATTGGGATGCAGTCAATAGATTAATTACATCGTATGCACCAGCCATGAAAAAGATTTCACTGGGCTCTTCAAACTGACAGGATCATTTAGTTTGGTTACCGGTAAAATCCGGATCCTACACAACTTGTTCAGGATATGGTCTCCTGACGACACCGATATCGCTATGGAAGATCTCTCGTTCGATTGGCAAAGAAATCTCTGGCAAATGCCCTTCCAGTAGGCACCCAATTGGCCATTAGAGGTCTCACTCAAGCACTTGCCTGGCCTCGGTGTGGACTTCCAGAATCAATAAACCACTTACTCCTTCATTGCAACTTTGGCGCCAGTTTCAGATTTACATATAGATACTAATGACTCTATCAGGACAGTTATCTACAAAGCTAGATCATGTCAATCCTCAACTCCAAGAGTTCTCACATTGAGCTACATGGTGTCTTGAGTGATATTCTATCTCATATCCTTAGTTTTAGTGATGTAACTTTTACTTATATTCCTTGCTCCTTGAATGTTGAGGCTGATACTTTTGCTAAAACCGCATTATGTGGTTTTGAAGCTCCTGTTATCTAACTTTTATTTAATGAAAGAATTCGGTTGACAAAAAAAGGGTACTTTTTCTAGATAAATTAGGAATTTGGATACTTTTGATTAATGTACCATTAACATTTTTTACAATGCCCAAAATAACCGTTTTTCTATGATTTAGTCTAATTAATAGTAATATATTAAAGATTATTTGATCTTACGTGTACGTGTACGGTGCATGTTAAATAATATCTAGTTTTGAACTTTGAAATTGTCACTGTTCAACATTTAATTGGTAAACTATATGTCAGTATCAAGAATAAAATTTTTTTTTTGTCATTCACAATTCACGTTAAACGATTCACAATTCACAATTATTATTCATCATCCACTATTCACCGTTAACCATCCATCATTCATCATTTCACCATTCATTATTTACCATTGACAATGACTGATTTATCATTCATAATATCCGACTCACATATTGACATTGAATTGATGATGTTGGGTTTTTTTCCAACATGACAAATTAGTTAAACATAATTGTAAATAAATAATTAATGAAGGACAAAATAAACATGTATTGGCTAAAAGAACATAATACTAGTTTTTTTTTTTTTTTTGATAACCCAGGTTTCCGGGCCCACCGAGGTGTCCCGACTAGCTATGTGGTTGGCCAAATGGTACTCCACGTGTTGGTTCCTGGACGATGCAGCCCGTATGTGAATTCCGCAGTGGCCGAGGCTCGAACTCGTGATGGCGGGTACCTCAGCTGAGGATCCATTACCACTAAAGCTAGAGGCTCCGGTTAACATAATACTAGTTAAGCTTTAGAAGTATTCATTTTCCAAATTATAACACCAAAAAGTCTTTATACAACCAATTTTCTCAATAAAAAATGGAAGAAAATTCTTTTGGTTGACTAGGCAAAAGAAAAACAGAGTTTCACAAACGTTGACGTAAAAGCAAAAGTCAACTATTCAAAACAATTTTAAGAAATCTAAAGAGTGACTTTTCTCATCATTCTCTCCACCAAAAATCCTCTTCTTATTTTGGTAAGTTTACTTTAATCCACAGATTCAACATTGCTCTTAATCATTATCTTTAAGACTTATTACAAACTGTGTTTGGTTTGCAGAAACATAATGGAGTGGAGACTTCTTAGAGCTGCATCCAAAGGAGACATTAGTGTCTTTAATCTTACCAATTTTCACCAATCAGATTTCAATATTGTAACTCCACAAAACAACAATGTTCTTCACATTGCAGCTAAGCATCAATGGTTAGATTTCACTTCAGCTATTCTTGATCTATCTCCATCACTTCTCTTTAGAGAAAACAACAATGGAGATACACCTCTTCATTTAGCAGCTTTTGTAGGATCTTTAGAAATTTCGAAACTTTTCGTTGACTCAGCCAATCAAGTATCTTCAGATGTCGAAAACCGGAGAAACTCCCCAGTTTTCGACATCAACACCACACGGAGGAAGCTACTAAGAAAAACTAACAAGAATCATGATACAGCTTTGAATGTTGCAATAAAGAATGGTCATGTTGATGTTGCTACGTTCCTCATTAAAGAAGACATAGGTTTGCTAGATATGGCCACTAGCAACAACAACAACAACAATGTATCATCATCTCCTTTGTACTTAGCTGTTGAAAGAGAGCTTTTCGACATTGCTGATTATATCTTAGAAAGATCTCATTCGGTTTCCGGTAAAGGGCCTAAATGTAGGAATGCTTTGCACGCAGCTGTGGATTCAGACAATGTTAACACTGGTAATGCTTTACTTACATGTTGTTGTTGATTATGCATTCTGCTAAGTGTTTCCAACTCAAAATCAATTAGCAATGAGTGGATTGATCTATATTCTTTATATATCATTCAAAGTCCGTGACCCGTCTAGCCATTAATCTTGGCAATATGCCCAGTAGATGATCAATTTGGGTTCAATTGATGGGGCCTCTTTCGATGGGCCGGATATGTTTCGATTCGGTTGAAAACTTGTACTCGGGCTATTATAATATCCTATGAAAATGAGTAGATTGGCTCATATTCCTTATATATCACTCAAGGTCCCTTTTCACTTCCGGTGTGGGATATTTTCACAATAACACATAATCAACATTACCATAAACCACTAAGCTACACATTTTACTTAGTTTTTTCTAATTTCGATGCGAGAGTCTGTTGTGAAAAACACGAAAGAATATTTGATAAAGAAAGTTAAACGAATGCGCTCTAGATTTTTCTTTTATTGATAAATGTGATAAAAATAACAAAATCTTAAATCGCCTTATATAATCCCCAAATCTCAATCTCATTATTAAACATACAAATAATTTTCTTTAACCAATTCTATTGGACCATTTAATATTATTTATGTCGTATTATAACATAGTCTAATATGTAGATTTTTTGTTTTGTTTTGGTAAGATTTCTTGAGAAATCTGATAGAGAAAAGGCCGGAAATGACCAAAGAAGTTGATTTTATCGGATGGACACCTCTTCATTATTCAGTATGGCAAGGCAAGATCGAGATAACTCGGATCTTGCTTCACCAAGATATCTCAGCTGCTTATATATCCAATAAAGAAGGGCAATGTCCACTCCATCTCGCGGCATGTACTGGTCAAATTGATGCATATAAAGAGCTTGTTCTTAGATGTCCTTATATTTGGGAACTAGTTGATGGTAAAGGAAGAACATCTCTTCACTCTGCAATCATATCTAAACATAGAGGAATCATTCAATATATTCTAGATATGCCTGAGATTTATCTTCATTTGTTGAATCAAACCGATTTCGATGGAAACACACCTCTCCATTTATCGGTTATTCACAAATGCTACTGGATCTTGTTGCTTCTTTTGCGTACCAAACAAGTGGATAAACATGTGATGAACCATGCTCATTTCACTGCTGCTGATCTCTTTTACAGTCAGAAACAAGAGGTACATCACACTTCTTTCTTCTATCATTGTGTTTGAATTGTATGTGTACGAGTTTCGAACCAGAATTCCCCGATCATAAAAAACTATGTTTATGTCGCTGAGAACATTGCATAGAAAGATGCACCATTTTAAAATATGATTATTGGTTTAGAGTCTAGAATTTAGGGTTTAGAGTTTACATCGATAAGATTTAGATTATTTTTAAAAAGTAAAAACTATAAACATATAGGATATTTACTACATGAAAAGAAAATGTACCATAAAAACTATATGCATAAAAATTTCCAAAATATGATTTGTCTACATCTATGGATCTCTATTTTGGAAAGAAAATAGAACTATAAAAACATATAACACATAAATTGTCGCTTAGAAGTTGTTCGAGTCACTAAAAACTTGAAACAAAAATTATATGCATGAAAATTTAAAATATGATTACTCTACAACTATAATATTTATATTTTTTGTAAAAAAAAGAGAGCTATAAAAACATATAACACATTAATTGTCGCTAAGAATAGTACTTGAAACAAACCTGCACCACAAAAGTTATATGCATAAAATTTCATAACTCTTCACCTAGAAATTTTCATATTTTTGTAAATAAAGTTTGTTCTAGTCCCTAAAAACATTTTATAAACAAAGATGTACCACAAAAACTATATGCAAAAAAACTTTAAAACACGATATGTCACAATATCGATTTTTTGTTTGTTTGTTTAGATTGGTTTCAAGATCGGGATGGTGTACTATGCATTGCGAAAATACTGGTATTATCGACAAAACATCGAGTGCACAACCGAAAATAACCAAATAAAAGAACATCTTGAAGATCAATGTGCTATAAATGACAGTACAATGTACGAGGTTCATCTACTAGTTGCAGTTCTTGTCGCAACCGTAACATTTGCTGCAGCATTCCAATTACCTGGTGGTTATAAACCCGACGGTACACCTGTATTGATGGAAAAAATAGCCTTCAAATGTTTTTTAGTGTTTGATACAATCGCTTTCTGCTTCTCGGTAACAACGGTCTACTTCTTGTTTTATGCATCAAGAGACGGTTTTCGAGGCCGCTCAGGTTTTCTCTACACTTCTGCTCTATTAATGGTCGTTTCGCTTATCGCAATGGCGTCTGCATTCGTGTCTGGTATGTATCTGATTTCGTCAAAGTCGACAGAGATAGCCATTGTACCATTTTTGATGGCTGGATTTTTTGTATTGCACGGTTGCATCTATTGGTTCATTGATCCAAGAGGTAGCTATTTCTTTGGCCTCCAAAGACTTCGTTTGTATTTTAGGAAATTGTACTTTGGAAACTCTTTCTTTCATAGAATTGTTTTTGACTGATTGTTGTTTGATTTTCTATTGATGGAAGAATCATATAAAACTCTCTACTTGTACTGATACATTTAATGGGTGTGTTTAAATAAAAATTGGAATGATTTGAAGTCATTTGAATTTTAGTGATTTTGTAGATATTTGAATGTTAATTAGAAAAAATGATTTGGTTTGTTGTACAAATGTACTTTCAACCAATCCGTGTGATTTGAAGGTGAGAGTTTTTTTATGCCCAGAGATTTCTGGGTCAAAACTCGTACATCTTCCCACGACAAGACAATCATGTTATACATAATATCACCAGCAATTGCGTTTAAACCAACTGAACCAACTCATCGTTGGTGTAAGTGAGAGTTATTGTTTATAAGGTTTAATGAATTTAAAAATCCAAGCGAAATTAAATGTTACTAAGTTAATGATCTTAAAATTCTTGTTAATATCATATATGTTATTTATTTAGTGATTTAAAAATATTAGCTGAAATTCAATGTGATTCGTTTAATTATTCATTATTAGATTTTGGAATTCATCTTATATTCTAATGAATAATTCCATGAAATACCACAAAATAAGTTCAAATTCTAAAAATACCACATACTTCCAAAAGTTTCAAAAATTACTATTAAATTGTTACTTTTTTCGAAAATACCGCAAACATAAAAAGTAAATTTTAAAAGTTTAAAATTTGAATTTTTGAATTTGTATTTACTAAACTCTTGAATACACACTTGACACCACAAATAAAGAGCTTTACATAATTCTTCCATCAATAAAGAATCAAAGTAACAATCAGTCAAAAACAATTCTATGAAAGAAAGGGTTCCCAAAGTACAATTTCCTAAAATACAAACGAAGTCTTTGGAGGCCAAACACATAGCTACCTCTTGGATCAAAGAACCAATAGATGTAACCATGCAATAGAAAAAATCCAGCCATCAAGAATGGTACAATAGCTAACTCTGTCGATTTTGACGAAATCAGATACATACCAGACACGAAAGCAGACGCCATTGCGATAAGCGAAACGACCATCAATAAAGCAGAAGAGTAGAGAAAACCTGGACGACCGCGAAAACCATCTCTTGATGCATAGAACAAGAAGTAAACCGTTGTTACAGAGAAACAGAAAGCGATTGTATCAAACAATAAGAAACATTTGAAGGCAATTTTTTCCATCAATACAGGTGTACCGTCGGGTTTGTAACCGCCTGGTAGTTGGAATGCCGCAGCAAATGTTATGGTTGCGACAAGAACTGCAACTAGAAGATGAACCTCGTACATTGTATTGTCATTTGTAGCACATTGATCTTCAAGAAGATGTTCCTTTGCTTGGTTATTTTCAGTTGTGCACTCAATGTTTTGTCGATGAGACCAGTATTTTCTCAGCGCGTAGTACACCATCCCGACCTTGAAACCAATCTAAACAAACAAACAAAAAACCCGATATTGTGACATATCCATTTATGGTGACTCGGTAAATTGTAATCAAGCTTATTTTCTTTGGGAGTTCTGGCCTTTTGGCCCATAATCTCCCTTGGTGTCTGTAGCCAGTCGTTGATAATACATGTTTAAGGCGTAAATCACTCTTCCCAATGAGTTGGACTAGTGATCTTGAGCATTCTTTGAACTGTCTCAACCACTAGACCAAAGTCTCTTGGTCATAAATTTTTTGCATATAATTTTTATAGTGTTGTTTATACATGTTCTTATCAACTAGAACAATTTTTTTAATTTTATATGTTTTATGGTTTTTTATTTATTTACAACGATATAAATTTTATAAGTGTAGAGTAAACAAATTTTATAACAAAACTTTTGGCGGGTTAACCCGCAAAACCTTTGGCGGGTTAAACTGCGAGTTCTAACCCGTTTGATACCTCTAAATGATAGAAACATAGTTACATAGATTCTAAGTTGAAACACAATGATAGAACAAAGAAATACAACGTACCTCTTGTTTCTGAGTGTAAAAGAGATCAGCAGCAGTGAAGTGACCATGGTTCATCACATGTTTATCCACTTGTTTAGTACGCAAAAGAAGCAACAAGATCCAATAACATTTGTAAATAACCGATAAATGGAGAGGTGTGTTTCCATCGAAATCGGTTTGATTCAACAAATGAAGATAAATCTCAGGCGTTTTTAGAATATATTTGATGATTCCTCTATGCTTAGATATCACTGCTGAGTGAAGAGATGTTCTTCCATTAACATCAACTAGTTCCCAAACATAAGGACATTTATCAACAAGCTCTTTATATGCATCAATTTGACCAGTACATGCCGCGAGATGAAGTGGACATTGTCCTTCTTTGTTAGATATATAAGCAGCTGAGATATCTTGTTGAAGCAAGATCCGAGTTATCTCGATCTTGCCTTGCCATACTGAATAGTGAAGAGGTGTCCATCCGATAAAATCGACTTCTTTCGTCATTTCCGGCCTTTTCTCCATTAATTTTCTTAAGAAACCTTACCAAAACAAAACAAAAATCTACATATTAGACTCTCATATCGGAATTAAGATGTAGTAAAAGGAAAAAACTAAATATGACGTCTAACTTAAGGCTTATTCGTTTATGTATCTAGATGTTGTATATGGATACAAACATTCAAATGTTGTTTGTTTGATCACTTTAAAATCAGTAACCATATGCAACATCTGGATATCAAGATGCTAAAATTCAAAATATCTAGATAGTAGACTCTCACATAAGATGAGGCAAAAGGGAAAAAGGAATAATATACATAAAAACTTGCGGTCATGTCCGCTGACCGTGCGAGTTTGTCCATAAAAACATGTTGACCATATGGGCTCAACCCGCAACGCCCGTTTTTTTGGCCTAAAAATTTGTAACCCAAAACCGCCCCGCAATAGAGCGGGTTAAGCGACGTCCGCGGTGGAAACCCGCATTGACACCTCTAGATGTTGCACATGGATACAAACATTCAAATGTTGTTTGTTTGATCACTTTAAAATCAGTAATCATATGCAACATCTGGATATCAAGATGCTAAAATTCAAAATATCTAGATAGTTGAGATGCTTATGGAAAAAAGAATTTTACATTTCAGCATATCAAATGTGTAAATACTGCGAAAACTTGTTTTTCCGCAAAAAACTCAAAAATACATTTTTTTGCCAAAAACGAAAAAACGGATTTTCCGCCAAAAAAACAAGTCAATTGGGTTGAAACTCAGCATAATGCATAATCAACAACAGCATGTGAGTAAAGTATTACCAGTGTTGACATTGTCTGAATCCACAGCTGCGTGCAAAGCATTCCTACATTTAGGCCCTTTATCGGAAACCGAATGAGATCTTTCTAAAATATAATCCGCAATGTCGAAAAGCCCTCTTTCAATAGCTAAGTACAAAGGAGATGATGATGATACATTGTTGTTGTTAATAGCCATATTTAGTAATCCTTCATCTTCTTCAATGAGGTACTTAGCAACCTTAACATGACCATTCTTTAATGCAACATTCAGAGCTGTATCATGATTCTTGTTAGTTTTCCTCAACATCATCTTCTTTGTGTCGAAATCTCCTCGGTTTTCGACATCTGAAGATACTTTATTGGCTGAGTCAACGAAAAGTTTCGAAATTTCTAAAGAACCAACAATAGCTGCTAAATGAAGAGGTGTATCTCCATTGTTGTTTTCTCTAAAGAGAAGTGATGGAGATAGATCAAGAATAGCTCTAGTGAATTCTACACATTGATGCTTAGCTGCAATGTGAAGAACATTGTTGTTTTGTGGAGTTACAATATCAAAATCTGATTGGTGAAAATTAATATGATTAAAGACATTCATGTCTCCTTTAGTTGCAGCTTTAAGAAGTCTCCACTCCATTATGTTTCTTTAAGGATAATGATTTTTAAGAGCAATGTTGAATCTGTGGATGAAAGTAAAACTTACCAAAATATTGAATATGAGGTAATGCAAAAGAGGATTTTGTTTGTTTTTTCTTGGAGATAATGAAGAAAAACATTGAGAAAAGTTACTATTTGTACTTAAAAATCAAAATTGTTTTGATTAGTTGACTTTGGTTTTATAAGTCAATGTTTGTGAAACTCTGTTTTTCTTTTGCCAAGTCAACAAAAAGAATTTTCTTCCTTTTCTTATTCCGTAGTGACTGGGTTTAAATTTTTATTTTTCCTCCAAAAATAAAGAAAAACACGACAATAGAATTAGTCATTCTGATTTTCAAGTCGGATTGGTTCGGATAATTTGAATTTCAGATTACTTTTTGAGTAAAGCTATATAAGAACGGAATAAGAATCAAATAGGTTTCAAATCAGATCTATTCGGGTTCAAATTGAGTTTGTATTTTTCACTGAGACTGATATAGAACCGAAACATAATTCGATTTGGTTTTTCGAAATACATGAATAAATCTAAAGTAGCCGCGTCAGTTGGAAACAAAACTTGAATTACCCGATAAAAACAAAACCGAATTAAATTATCCAACCAAAACTATCCAACTAAAACCTAAATTACCCAAATTATCCGATTAAATAATTTAAATTAGTTGATAAATAATACATTTATGTGTATATACCTCCAAAATTTTGGTTTGTTTAGATTTATACCAAACGAATTATGACCGGAGATGCTAGTCCAAGTGGTCAATTTTTCTAGTGGTCACTCTTAATTTGACTAGGTTAGAACCTTTTTATAAGGTCTTTAAAATTAGTATATAGCTACTTGGCTATGTTGAAAAAAAAAAAAAAAAAAAAACTTGGACTTTTTTGTTTATTTCATCAAACCGAATCTTAATTGAACTAGACATTTTAGGCCGGTTTCGGTTTGGATTTATGCCTTTAGAACAAGTCCATCAGAGTTTCTTAAGAAGTTCTTAGAGTGTATTTAAGTGTATTTAGGTTAAAAATTAAATATTTTAATTAGAATTATACAAGGAACGACTCTTAACTAAGACTTTTAAGACCATCTAAGAAACGCCTACGTGTTAGTTTCTTATTGGTCCGATTTTTTTGAGAATTTTTTTTTCTTTTTTTCTCATTTGAGAAATTCTTTTTTCTTTTTTTTTCTCATTGGTACGATTTTTTAGAACAGGTACTCGGAGTCTTGCAAGCTCGATTTGCAATCGTCAAAAACTCGACACTTTGGGATAAAGTCAAAATTTGGAAAATAATGAGAGCATGTATCATACTCCACAACATGATCGCAGAAGACGAACGAGATACATACAGTCATTCGGATTACTCAGAATTCAGTGAAGGAGACGAGATAAATTCTTTCGTGGATTATACGTTTTCAACGATATGTCTATGAATGTCGCCAATGTGATTGCGACCCAATATCTACTTCGGGATAGAGACAAACATGAGCAACTAAAAACGGATTTGGTGGAACATTTGTGGCAAAAATTCGGATCCGATTAAGATTATAAACTTTGTACGAATCCGTTAAAAATTTATATTTCCCTTTTGTAATATGCTATTATATATCTATTTATCACTTTTCAATAAATTTCAATAAAACTTTTTGGTGAACTTTTTTTTTAATTAAGAACCCCTCAGTTTCTATCAATAGACGGCGAAAACAATAAATAAGATCAAAATTTTTTAAGTGTATAAATTTTTTGAGAAAAAGTATTAAAAAATTAGTTAAGAATTTTTTAGGAGGTTCCCTGATGGATGTGGTTTTATGGATCCGGTTACAATACCCCACAAGATAAAATTTTATTTATATCCGAGTAAAACAAAAAAAAAAACATTTTACAAATTGTGGTAGCTAATGAAAATCAACAAATCTATGAAAGAAAGAGTTCCCAAAGTACAATTTTCTGAAAAACAAACGAAGTCACATAGCTACCTCTTGGATCAATGAACCAATAGATGCAACCATGCAATACAAAACATCCAGCCATCAAGAATGGTACAAGTGGAATATTGGCTCAATAACTTCATTCAAAATCAACCAAGACACTGTTAGGATAATTGACTTTCATAATAGGTTTCATCCACTCAAGCATAACATAGCAAAAACAGGAAGGGTAACGGCAAGGGACGCTAGTGCATCTGCTTCCTGGTTGTTTAGTCTCAGCACATACTACAAGGAGCCAAAATCAAATTTTGAAAGTAAAGCGCCGAGTTCAAGCACTATTGGATGTAGGCTGGGCCAATCTTTCAGATTTATAACTGTCGAGATCAATTCCTTCGCATCCGATTTAAACTCAATCTTGGTGATTTGAAGTGTTTTGACAAAATCCACGTCCCACCTTAGAGCCAATGCCTTTGTGGTTAGTGATAGAGATATAATTTAAATCCTAAAACTATACTGCAGTGAACATATCAATGTATTATAGATAGGGTCGAATCCACAGAGACCAGACAGTACAACTTTCAGTTTAAATCTCAAATCAAGCTAAGACCGACTAATAAGATAATTGTAACGGAATGCAAGGAATAATTAAAATTATGGAGTTGTAAACAGTAAACTAAAAAGGTCAGACAATAGGTAATTCCACAGGTATTCAGGTTTAAAAGCCAAAGTTAACATGCAAGATTTTCTATGAAAATAGTTTTCAACATGAAAGACATAAATAGATTAATATCCTCTCGGAGTATTAAACCATATGTTCGAATTATTAGAAACAAACTCTCGCCGTGTCTAATTCAGATTCCATTGTTCATAAGCATTCAGGACAATACGATCTCACAAGCAAGAACACTTATTCATCTAGACTAGATCAGACTTCTAAACCAAATCTCTTTGCGCTTATAATTCTAATATCAATGAACTAGTTAGCTACTCTAATTCATGCATTAGGAACAAGTCTCGACTAAGAACCTAACAAATTCACACACTTATGATAAACCCTAACATTCAAAACTGGTTTTCCTGGGAAACCCTAAAACATAACTAGAAAACTACTCAGAAATTGAAAAATAAACATAAATCAATATCAAAGAACTCATAATCATCAAACAATAATAGATATTGAAACAAGGGTTCAGGGAAACTTCTCTCAAATACAGAGTTTCAGAATCTCCTCTCCCTCTATAAAAATCTCTAATAAAATAAAGCTTAATGAAAATAAACCTAGCTAAGAGGTTCTTATAGTGCTCAGAAAAAAAGGAAAAAACAAAATAGAATAAAAGATAGCCTTGAGACCAATTTTGCAAATTTTGGAAATCTTCTTAAAATTCTCTGGTCATCAGATCGATCGGGCACTTTTTTGATCGATCGTCCACTTGAGCGGGCACTATTTCGTGAATTCCATGAGCAAATGCCCCATCTGGCAGTGGGACGCCGGATCGTGCACTGCAGGGAATTTTTGCACGATCTTCTTCTGCTAGTCAGCTTGACCAATTTTCAATAAAATAGTCATAACTCTTGTTTTAACTGATGGAATGAATTGAAACCACCTCCATATGAAAGCTAACTCACTTGGATATCTGGTGTCCAAATTTCAACTCAATCCATTCACGGTAACATCTTCAAACATAGGAAAACTTTTGACCCTTCTGCTAGACTAGTGAACAACATATTCAAACATCTTTTTGTTCAATTTGCATCCGTTTTGTGCACAAATCCATCTTTTTGTTCCAGAACAACCCAATAACCTAGAAACTTGTAAAATATACCAAATTGCAAGGAAAACACTCGGATAACACTTAATATAAAACATAAATGCTTACTAGTACGCGTTAAAACCTAGTAATATCAGTTAGTGCATTTAATTGGCATGGTAATGTCATTGCTCCACTACTCCAGTTCCTCTCACCTTTTAAAATTATCCATTCGATCCCACTCATCGCTTCATGATGTTTCCATGCCCATTGATGAAGCATCGGAACATATCACATTCGTCGTCTTGAGCTTCTTGTGGACTAATTCGAGCTATTAAAGGTAGATTCGTAGCAGTCCTTGGTATATGCTCATGGCTTTGACAGTTTCTAGAGGCTGTCCCGTTCAGTTCATCATCTTAGGCAAGCTTAATTACTTTCCTTGGAGGGAGCTTTGTTCCTGTAAAACAAAATTCATTCCTAACTTTCCAAATTCTCCATAGTATACATGGTAAAAGTCTATATATTTGGTCAATTTTTTCGCATGAACCCTTCTTGATAACCACATGACATAAGTTGGGATAAAGTGACAATTATAGACTTAGCGGAAGCACTATAGAAACATTTTCCAGTGCCGAGACTAATCTGGAAAAGGGACACAGAAAAATTATGTGGTTCCCTGACTCCAAATTATCTCTGCATCGAGGACATCGACTGTCCGTGCTAAGATGATGGTATCTTAGGTTTTCCGTTGTCGCAATGTTGTGATAGACATCTCCTCTAGAAATTATTTAGATTTGGGCTAGTATTCAACTTCCAGAGACCTTCAAAGAACGGATTCAGGTTTGGTCCATAGAGTCTCTCTTCATCAAGTTAAGATGGAAGGAGATGTGTTGCTGTCCAATAATCGGATCTCACCGTGTATTTTTTGCACTTAAAAAGATTCCAAACATAGTGATCATTGCGGTTTGAAGGACCCACATAAACGAATGTAATAAGGTCGACATCATCAAGATGTAATATGGATTGGAGAAGATGGATGTTCCAGGAAGCTGCTTGCGGAAGTAGAAGCTCACCAATTAAGGAAGGAGGTGAGGCCATAGGAGCCAATAAGCGAGGGGGTCTCGGAGGTTGAGATGGGAGCCAAGGCGTACTCCATATATCACTACTCATCCTAGACCCAAACACTCTTCTCGTGCTTACAGTTAGAAGCCTTTGGGCCGACCAAAGTCCCCTCCACGCAAAGGAGGGTTTGTTTCTGAGAGGGTTTAGGGCTATAAAATACCAACTTTTGTAGACTTGAGAGAGAAGAGTGTGCGGTTCCGTTAGCATTCTCCAAAGTTGCTTTCCTAGAAGGACGGTATTGAAGTTCTCTAAATATTTGAATCATATTCCTCCTTCCTTTTAAGGCTTACTCATATTCCGCCAAGATGTCCAATGAAGACCATTTCCTTGATTCTTATTGCTTTTAAAAGTGGGCATGATCGAGACAAGCCTATCACTCACCAATTTAGGGATACGGAAGCAAGATATAGTATATGTGGGAAGGACCATAAACATTGCTTTGAGCATATCCTCCTTTCCGTTTTGGGATAAGAAAACATTTTTGTTTGTTTATATACTTTGTTTTTCATATACTTTCAAAATTTTGGTTTGTTTAGATTTATACCAAATAAATTTTGACCGGAGATACTTAACTTGACTAGTTAGAACCTTCTTCATGGGGTCTTTAAAATTAGTGTATAGCTACTAGGCTATGTTGACAAAAAAGCTAAAATCGGGACTCATTTGGTTTATTTCATCAAACCGAACCCTAATTGAACTAGACATTTCAGATCGGATTCGGTTTGGATTTATGCATTTATGGATCCGATTACAATACCCCACAAGATAAAATTGTATTTTGAAAAAGAAAATGTCTGAGTAACAAATAAACATTTTACAAATTGTGGCTACTAATGATAATGAACAAATCTATGAAAGAAAGGGTTCTGAAAGTACAATTTCCTGAAAAACAAACGAAGTCTTTGGAGGCCAAAGACATAGCTACCTCTTGGATCAATGAACCAGTAGAAATAACCATGCAATCCAAAACATCCAGCCATCAAGAAAGGTACAATGGCTAATTCGATCGTCGTAGACGAAATCAGATACATACCCGACACGAAAGCAGATGCCATTGCAATAAGCGAAACGACCATTAGTAGAGCAGAAATGTAGAGAAAACCTGAATGGCCGCGAAAATCGACTCTTGAAGCGTAGAACAAGAAGTAGACTGTTGTTGCAGAAAAGCAGAAAGCGATTGTATCAAACACTAAGAAACATTTGAAGGCTATTTCTTCGATCAATGTAGGTGTACCATCCGGTTTGTAACCGCCTGGTATTTGGAATGCTGCAGCAAATGTTACCGTTGCGACAAGAACAGCAACTAGTAGATGAACCTCGTACATTGCATGCCCATTTATAGCACTACTTTCTTCAAGATCTTCATGTTCAGTTGTGGACTCATTGTTCTGTCGATGAGACCAGTATTTTCGGAGTGCATAGTACACCATCCCGACCTTGAAACCAATCTAAACAAACAAACAAAAAACGATCATATTTTGAAGTTTTTTACACATATTTTTTTGTGGTGCATCTTTGTTCTATATATTGTTGTTCTTAGCGACTTGAAAAACAATATAAATTTTATTGTTATAAAGCAATCGTATTTTGAAGTGGTGCATCTTTTTTCCATATAATGTTTTCCATATATTGTTATAGTTTTTGTGTGTCTTTGTACGCCAAATGAGTGCCGTCCCCCGTACCCGTATTCATTTGGGGACTGGTACTTTATGGGAACACCTCAGAAACGTTCTCGAATGTGTCCAACCCGGTGATATTATTTTTTGTGTCTTTTTGAAACATTTGGAAGATAAAATAACATTTTGGATTTTTTAAACTAATTTAGAAAAAAAACCATAAGAAAAGAAAACATCTGATGTTAATGTAGTAGGTTTTAGAAACCAAAAAGTTTTGTTTAGTTAAAAAATTGAAGTGTTCTTCTTATGTTTTAACTTGCATAACTTTTCTATATGAACTTATAGTTTTTTTATATGTTTTATTAACGTACCCATTCCGTACCCATATCTAGTTATTTTATATATGTCGTTTTCTGTCCCTGTTCCTGTCCCCGTTTTCTGTTCCCGTACCCGTCTCAGTGCTACTTAGGTTCCATGTAGTATTTTTTATCTACTTACACATAGATATTCTATGTCAAACACACAATGATAAATCAAGAAATGTGATGTATACCTCTTGCTTCTGATTGTAAAAGAGATCAGCAGCTGTGAAGTGAGCATGGTTCAGCACATGTTTATCCACTTGTTTGGTACGCAAAAGAAACAACAAGATCCAATAGCATTTGTGAATAACCGCTAGATGGAGAGGTGTGTTTCCATCGATATCGGTTTGATTCAACAAATGAAGATAAATCTCAGGCATTTTTAGAATATATTGAATGATTCCTTTTTGTTTAGATATGACTGCTGAGTGAAGAGATGTTCTGCCTTTACCATCAACTTTTTCCCAAACATAAGGACATTTATCAACAAGCTCTTTATATGCATCAATTTGGCCAGTACTTGCCGCGAGATGGAGTGGACATTGTCCTTCTTTGTTAGATATATAAGCAGCTTTGATATCTTGGTGAAGCAAGATCCTAGTTATCTTGATTTTGCCTTGCCATACTGAATAATGAAGAGGTGTCCATCCGATATCGTCGGCTTCTCTTATCATTTCCGGCCTTTTTTCTATCAGTTCATGCAAAAAAACTTACCAAAACAGAAACAAAAATCTACATATTAGACTCTCACATCGGAATTAAAATGAGGTAAAGAGAAAAAAAAAAGAAGATTTAAACAGAAAAAAAATTAACTAAGACATATAATTTTAGTGGTTTATGTTAATTTTTTCTTTCGGTTGACTACGCCCCTCAAATTATATGCATCCAAACTAATTTTCCTCCCCTCCCCTCCTTCCCCAATTTTGAAATTCTTGAATCTGGTACTTGAATTTGTTGGATAAGCTTGACTTGGAGATCAAGATATCCATTCTATTCAAAAGATTAT